>JAYJMH010014044.1:0-22005 GCA_036873815.1 Phacellophora camtschatica
GTTACGAATAATCGTTTGTACGCATGCGCAGCGAAATAGAGCAAATGTCCAATTCTCATAAGGAATATCTTCATATGCTTAGGGAAAATATTTTGGAAAGAGAAAAATTTGTGTGCCTTTTTGGTATTCTGTTCTTAAAAGATCCATGTTTAATTTGTTTAATTTGCTGAGACCGACCCTTATTTTTATTAAAATATTATCATCTACTTTTCTAAACAGGCACTGGCAGAGACAAATAATATTTTGTTTTGTTTTTGAAATTTTCTGAAAATGAGTTGGGCTTGGACTTGGGCTTCCTGTCACCCAGCTGCGTGCCGCGTGATCCCGAAGCGTCGCGCGTGATGTCAAAGTTAAAAGAACGAGGTTGGGATCGAGCTGTCCCTATCCAACTTGAACATAGCACCCGAAGTTGGGAGGAAAGGCACAAGTTGAAGCAGCCAATTTGTTTTTGAGAAAGATTGAGCCGGTCAGAGTTCAAGCGAATTTTTCAAACGTCAATTTCATGTTAATGGTTAGTAGATTCCTTTTATTTTGATTCAATTTTATTCAGTCAGCAGTGTGTGGGAATCCCACCAGACCGAAGTGTCTGTTTGTTAGTGGCCTAAGCAGCCGGAGCAGTCTAAAAATGTGGAATGGTTGACTTGAACTTATAAGTGCTGGAAGGTTTGAAGCTTGCATTGTTGGCATGTCTAACCATAGAATTCACGGAATGAATTTTTCAATTCTGAGTTGTTTTTTTTTATGATATATGCTCATGAACTTTTTGTTTTAAAATTGCTCTTTTCCTCAGGTACGTTTTCAGTCAAGTGCCTTTCTTCAGAATAGTTCGCTTTCGATCGTCTGCTCTCAAACAACCCCTAATAAATTTGGTATTGCAGAAAATGGCGAGTGGAAGCAAGGCTCGTGTTTATGCTGATGTAAATTTTCACAGACCAAGGGAATATTGGGACTACGAAGCACACGTAATTGAGTGGGGGTAAGTTTTTAAATGAAAAACAGATCTACCTAAGGGTACCAGAAGATATTACAATACGTGATAAGTTTTCTTTGGTTTACCTTTGTTGACTCTGGATCCGTTACTAAGGACAGGTATGCATTGAATTATTTGATAAGACAATATTAAAGCATTCATTCATTACGTTTTAATATACATTGAGATTTTGAGTTCATTAATTGTTCATTGATAAGCCATGTCATTAGATTGTAGTTACTGTATGATGGTATATAAAGATGATGTTGTATGTACTGTATGTAGGTTATTTCTGAATTTTTTATCTGATCAAATTAAGGGAAAAATGAATAAACTAAATATTTTATTTCATTTTTATACATGCAATCAAAAAAGGGTCAAAAATGCACTTTAGCAAACACCCTTTCCAAGGAAATTAAAAAAAATTGTCAGCAAACTGTGGTAAAAAGATTTTTATGCAATACTAACTTTGCAAAATAGTGAACCAGGAAGCATTATTTGGATGTATTATAAGCTGCAAAATTGTTATTTTTATGATATTTATATAGTGTTGTTAGTTTCTGTTTTTTAGTTGGGGGCTGCTGCCCCCAAACCCCTGTACTTCTTTTTCACTTTCAGAAATTTGACATACTTTGCAAGATTTTATTTGAGACAGAAAGAAACCAGCACCATTTTCTCAATTGTGTTCCCATTTTTGTTGCTTACGTGAAAATTCAAATGTTGAATTTTGTGAACGTTTGAAGAATCAGCCAATGAAAGGATACTTAAAACAATGTAATACATAGTTCTAAAATTCAATCCAATTTCTGGTTACTTCTCAGAGTTTGTCTCCTAAAGTGTAATCTACCCCTGAAAATTTGCATACAAAGCAGCAACATAAAAACTTCAATATGATTTATTTTGGTCTGTGATAATAGAACAATTTGGCAACGTTTTGCAAATTTTTGGATAACATTTGCAGAAGAAAGGAATCTTGATTGAAAGGAAGATCTAATGAACTCTTTCATTGCCAGACTTTCTGCACCCAAATTTTCATCTTACAATCACTGATTTTTCATGTGGTAAAGAAAAACATGACATTTTTGCAACGAAAGAGAGGTTACCCACAAATAAAAAAATAACAGGCTAGTTACTTTTGTGCCAGAATTTTTCAAGATTTATTCAAGAACTAATATTCAAAATCAAAATGTCTTTCTACAGTTGAAGCATTGCTTTTTGTCTGAGAGCATTCCAATTATCATGTATTCCAGTACAAGGTCCTGCATTTAAGAAACTGATTTTTTCAGATGAAGCCCCTTGCTTACATATATTCTATGCTATTTTCTTTCCTGCTGTTCTTTTCAAAAAATGAGCTCAGAAGTTTCTTATCATTGTTTTCTGTAAATGCAAGACCTTTATAACTCAGTTCTAAAACATTTCTCAGAAATGTACCTCTTGTTTGCTGTTTCAACCTGGAAAGTAGGACCTGTTTCTTCTGTAAATTGATCAATTGAAAGCAGGTTAGGTTTGTTGCCAATTTCTTGGTTTCAAAAATGGTTCAGCATATTTGAACTCACTATGACTTATTCTGATATTGTGTATGAATACAACCTGTTTTTTATAAATCATTATTTATCAGGTGACTGCTAATTTTATTCACAAAATGAAGCTTTTCTTGAAATTCAACCCTCATATATTGCTGTTTAACATTGAAAACAAATAAATATCTGGACAAGCAATTGATTGTTCTCCTAAAGATGTTTGGGCTTGTGTATGTGGGTGTGTTTGCTATCACTCGCCTCCCATTGAAAGGTCTGCATTTGTATTTGGAATAGTTACTACTGATTTATGGTCCCTCTATTTGTCAATTTTTAACCCATCTATCTTTGTTAATCTCAAACCCAAATGTCCTTTTTATCATTGTTTTATCAACAATTTTCATAAATTAAGATACTGAAATTTCAACCTGATCCATGTTGTTGGGATTTTAATTTTCAGTTGGTGTTGATATTTTTGTGTTCATGATAATTTATGAGCTTGGATTTGATTGGGTGAACAGTGAGCTTTTTTTTTGAATCAAAATGATAGTACAAACATCTGTGATGTTGGTGACCCATCAAATGTTACTGTAGTTTTTTAAAGGGCAACTTGTGGAATGTATAAAAAATTGTTAAAAACTAATAGCAGGTGAGGCTAAAACATGCTGTTCCTGTTTGAGTCTGGGAATTTATTTCCTGTTTGAATCTTGGAATTTATTTCCTTGGGTGCATTTCCACAAGGTTGATGAGCAAGCCAGTCAATTCTTTGTTTATACAAGTTACCAAAATGCTTTTCCATTTCTTAGCTCTGTAAACTTGATCATAGGGACTAGAAACTAGAAATTTTGTGATTTACTCAGGCAGCCCTAATTTAATCCTTGAACAGACATCTTTTTGCTGTTGTTTTATGTTTGATTGTGCATTTCAATTACTTTTTATAGACAACAGGATAATTACCAGCTTGTAAGAAAACTCGGAAGAGGAAAATACAGTGAAGTTTTCGAAGGGATAAACGTAGTCAACAATGAGAAGACAGTAATTAAGATACTGAAGGTATGAATTTGATGTTTTAACTCTTTCCTTAACCCTTTGCATAATGCAGTCCCAAATTTGTGACCCAATTGCTCTCCATAATGTAAACATATGCATTTACAGCTGGATTTAAGTGAAATTGGGCCTTTGAATTTGACATCTTCTTTTTCATTAGCAAGTTTTATTTCACATTTTTATTTGCTGCAATTTTATTTAATATTTTATATATAGTCAAGTGGGGGAAAAATTTCACACTTTTGAAAAACTTTGATATTGGAGAATCCCTTTAATATTTTAAGTAAACCTAAGGACATTTATAATTAGCCCTACTGCATATCTATTCATTATAACTTGAATATGTTTTGAAATCTAATTAGCGTCAGAGATAATTAAGATGATTAGTGCGTAATTTTTTCCCACAAAAACGGGGGGAAAGTGTGCATTATGGGGAAAAAATTTCGTATTTAGTGTAGTTCCTTCCAATTTCCCTGTAGCATGTCCCTGGTAAAGCCTGTTCTCTGTAGGAAATCAAAATGCCAAAAGAATTTATTGAGAATATTACAAAGCTTTGATAACGTTTTAAAATATTAGTTACTCGTAAAATTGCTTCTGACATCCCATATTTTGCAGTTGTGCTTCCCATTGACTTTCCACCATGTATTTCAAGCAAAGCATTCTCTATATCTCTATTCGACCAAGAGTTGCCTTATTTAATGTAGCCTCTAGGCTTTGTGAAGTTTTAATCATTGGCAAGAAATCTTACTAAAAGATTGAATTTTAGCCAGAAAACAACAAAGTAACTAGCAAACAGCAGTTTGAAAGAGCCAATCAGAAAGATTTTGTAAAATGGTTGTTAAAACATTATTGCTGGCCAAAGCACTCTTCTCCAGTGTTTCTTTTCTACAAACTTCCTAAAAAGAGGGACCAGTGTGATGAGGTCACAAACAATCAATTTTGGGAAATTTTTCGCCCACAGTGCAATATTCAGTGGGTGAAAAATTGGGCACAATCCCCAGACAAAAGAGGTGTATCAAAGCAAATATCCTGATGACCTGTCCATGGGTTAATCCTCATAGACTACTGATGATAAAAATCATCATTGATATTGGCCGTTTTGATGAAAAGATAAGAAAGTTCATTGATTTTACCGAAAAGTACTTATTCTCCAAATTTCTATCGTCAATACCTTATGGAACATAGGAAAGATCAGAACTGCTCAATAACAGCTCTTTTGGTGTCATTTGAAAGCTGATTTAATGGATTTTCGAAAAAACCAGAACAAAAAATAAAAAACTGCTTGGGCGTAATATTTTCCCCAGTAATTGGGTGGGGTGCGTAATATTTCCCCCAAAGGGCACTGTGCGTAATTTTTGCCCGCTTTTACTATATATTTCTAATATATGTCTATATTAATTTATACGATTAGGCACAAGTATATTTGGGATTTCGTTATGCAAAATTAAATAATCAAACAAAATCTGCAAAATATTTTTCATTGGCTGCAGACCAAAAGGTATGTTAATATTTCTTTTTGTTTATGTAGACTTATTTCGCAATATTGCAACAACAACAACAACAGCCAATCTACTTTTAGGTTACACTCACTAAATCATTTCCCTCTACTTTCGCTCTTTGTTGTTGTTATTTTCGCTCCGTTCAGTATGTTTTTTGATATTGTCGAAAACACGTATGTTTTCTAATATTGTCGAAAACACGTATTTTTTCTAATATTGTCGAAAACATCTATGTCGAATCCAAAATAAGACGACGACACGTTTCGAGCTAATCTTTGTTTAGTCTAAATATTTTTTTCAAGTTTATTGGCCTACTTCGCTTTAAATTTAAAAGTCGCAAAACAATGCCAAATGAAACCTTTCGAAGCAAATTAGGACTGCTCTAATTAAAAAATATATTTTATTTTGAATCTCAGCTAAATGAAAATGAATGACAATGACAATGACAATGCCATTTTTATTTTCTGTTTTGGATTTGTGTTTTGACATTTTGCGAATGAAGAAGGAGAGAAGTATAAAAACAAAGGCAAAAAGCCGCAGCAATGGCCTGCCAGTTCAACATGATATTAAAATCTCGAAGCTCGAAGCGCAAACTGAGTGAGTTAAAGTATGAATAAAACAAAAAAGTATGAATGAAAGTCAGGATGAATGAAAACAGACATAACGACTTTAGAACTCACTGCAAACTTTTGTAAACTTAAATCAGACACGTTTATGAAGAGCATATTATTATTTTAAATTGTGGATAAAAACAACTGTTTACGACTTTGCTTGGTCCGGTTTTTGTTGATGGCATTCAGATTCAGAACGAGACCATCAAAAAACGATGTAAGTCAGTAAGTTTTTAGAGGTGTAAGTCCATAATTCGTTAGTAAAGCGGAGGAATATCAGATGGAGGAGCGAACATACGACTTTTGTTGCGAGTCTTAGGTGCCAAATAAATCTCTCCCGTTACTTATGATAAAATTTTCCGACCACCTACCTCGGAGCCTATTAGGACCCGTTTCTGAGCATTACCTGTACGTAAAAATTCCTTCATTGTTACATCCAGTTGTCACAGCTTGAATTAATGAAAAAGAAATAATTTAGTAAAAATATTCGATCAAGACCCCCGTCTATAAAGACCAGCCGTTTGTTTGACTCTTGAGAGTATTGTTTATTGTTTATGAAGGTATTTGTGTTTGTTAACGATAGAAACATGTTCTTCTCCATAATGGGCTGAAACACTGTTTGTGGACATTTGGTCATATTTTGAGCAAAACAAATGCTGTATTAACTGCACGGGTACAAATAAAACGAACTTCTGCCACTTTTCTATCAAATATAGCCGATGTAGCGATTTCAAAAGTTCTGGAAATTACATTTTGTGTTATTGACGCTTTTAATGAGAGAAAATACTAGAGAAATTTGTTAAAATCGAGAAGGTGCTGTGTCATATGAATACCAAATTATCCTTAAAGATCTTTCAAACTTCTTTCTTTATTCATAGGATTCGATTGGAATGTATCACTTTGCAATTTGTCTTGAAAATGGATGGGGAGTGAGGAAAGATATAGACAAGGTATATACATTTATTTTATTCGTATTTAAAGTACATTTTGTTGGTGCACTGTACATATTCCTAGGTACATATTCATGTATATTTTAACAGCTATAAATCTTGTCACGTGGATTTAAAAGAGCGGCAAATGGAAAAGCATTTAAGGTAGAATAGTCAGAAAAGGGAACATGGAGAGCCATTTTGATGAACAATAATTATACAACCTTCGGATAGAATTGTAATTTTTGGTTTTTTAGCTTACAGTTTATTTATATTGGCCGATTGGGGGAAATTTGGCAATGTTTGCTTAGTTAAACAGAATTACCCAAAACAATTGTACATAAGCAGACGAATAAGGCATTTATGAAATATTTAAGATGTCAAATTTATAGTTCATCGCACTTCTTTTCTTTTTTAAGGCTGGTCATTTATACCAAGAAGCAGCAGAAAGTGGTCATATATCATCCATGTTTAATACTGCTGTTTTTTATGAACAGGGACTTGGAGGTAAGCACACATCTGCTAAATGTATATGCAGTAAAAATCCGCCAATAAAAAAACTGACTTATTAGAAACCACAGGCTGATTTTGGCAAAAATGTTACAAATTATTATTGAAAATTGATTAAAAGTGTTAATTTAATTGACAGAAATTGTTTCAGATAATAGAGGACCATTGCTATGAAATTTTTATCACATTATTGGAAATATAAATCTGCCCAACTCTATCAAACTTTCCAAAATATTAAGAAACTGGACAGGCTGATTTTAAAAAACCTGTTTCTTATTAGCGGGTTCTTACTGTGTGTTATTTACTCAATTTGCAGTACGTTACGAGCAATACGTTTTCTGAATGGTTTAAGAACCACATTTCATTTTCATTGTTTAATTTTCATTGTTTAATTTTCATTGTTTAATTTTCATTGTTTGCATTTTTCTTTTAGTCGTTAAAAGTTAGAAAAATTTAAGTAACTCTTGTTCAATCTTAGTTTTTACTATCAAATAACATTCAGCTGCCATCTTCAACGATTTGAACACCACTGCATATAGATAAAAGAATTATTCGGATGGTGCACTCCTTTGAGTAGGAAATATCTGGATAAAATGTATTGGTGAACTTTGTAATTAAACAACGAGGTTTTCAATAAGTTGTTATTGTTTCAAATTAAACAGCGAGGTGTACAATAAGTTGTTAAAAACTTGTTTTGTTTCAATGGATTTTACGAAAATCAGTAGTCAAGTTTTCAAATATTGTTATTATTTTTATAGATTTTACAAAAAGCCGAGGTAAGGCAATGTTTTGGTACGAAAAAGCAGCAGACCATGGAGATAAAGAAGCACAGAATAGGCTGAAAGAGTTACTAAAAACACCACAGGAAGCTAAAAATTTAATGCATCCAATGCTAAGAGACATTCTTATGTGGGGTTTATTTAAAGAAGAACCAAAGAAGAAGAAAATTGAAATTCATAAATCCAAATCTGCTCCAAATTTAAGAGAGAAGATTTCTGGTGGTAATTTTTTGCAAAACTATTCGCCAACTGAGTCTCAGACAATAAATGAGGATTCTTTAATATCTTGTGGACTGCAATTCTCTGATTATGGATCGAGTAGCAACGATTTGAGTTTAGGACTGGCATAGAACACAAATGATACAGATTGGTTTTTATGTGGGCATTACCGATGGCCACCACGTTGAAGAGGGAGATAGGACACTTATTTTCACCGAACAATAAAGATTGATATACGACATGGATTGATAGACACATATTTGACATTTTTGAATTTTTGAATTTTTGTCCTAAATAGTCCTCTATTTCTAAGATCACAGTGTGCTCAATTGTGTAGCGTATTACCTTATGATATTAACCAATGTTCTTACCAAATAAATATAACTTTTAGAGGTACTGCAACACGATGATAACTTTTCCCTGTAAAGTAATGTTTTTGATTATTTTGGCAGTATTTTCCACGATTGTAAAAATGAAATGCTCGAAGCTCGAGACAATTTAGATCATCAGAATGTTTGTTTTATATTTTTTGTTAGCCGTGGCCGAAGACAATGGTGAATTTATGTTTAATTTTGTGCTCTCGTTCAGTTGTCATATGTAGATCGTAGATTGTACTGTTTTTTAGAATTAAAATTACTAAGCGAAATGTATATTAAATGTTATTATTGATTTGTGTTCAAGGGTGTACCAGGAAGTTTTACAGCCATACATGATTGCAAAACTCACACACAATACAATGGGAATTCAGGGAGCCCCCCACTAATAAAACCGTGTATAAATTAGAACAAAGCCAACAATAGTTAATTATAATATTAAAATCTAATAAAACCTATTTGCAATGACTACTAAAATTAAATTAAGATTTGTGTGTGAAAATTATCTAAAAAAGGTTTTTGAAAATGCTCCTCACTTCTCATATCCCTGTGATTTTTACGTGGCTACTGTTTTCATGTTTTGAGGACGGGCCTAACTATAAAATCAGTTGTGGGAGGGCCTAAATAGGTTGCTTTCATCAATGGCTTGAAGTTGGTTGCTATTTTCAGGAAGAATTGAAGATATCTCTTGAAAGCTGCAGGAAATATTTGAAACAATATGTCATGAACATTATCATGATTTGGAAATAACATTTAATTGGGTGATCATTACAAATTTACTTGTTGAGTGGAACTGCTGTTGGCGCATGAGTTTTTTTTAGGCCCAAGAAAAGAAAGAAAGAAAGATCAGCTAGCTTCATTTACATATTGGCCAAAAGCTAACAGTCATGATGCTTCCACAGCCAGCGACATCTCCTCGATCAAAGAACTCTTTTGTTGATTTGTCTGTTTCAAAGAGATATAAATATTTGAAGAGGATTTTTAAATGGGGACACATGGACTTTGAATTTGCTCTTTGGCAAATGGTTTACTTGTGTTGTGCGCCTAGAAGAGTGTTAGTAGGCTCATTTTATGTTGTTTTGATGCTTTAGTTTGTTTTGATTTGTTAAATTTATGTTTGTGTGTGCGAAAAATAATAAATTAGTGCCTTTCAGCATCATACTGAAGGTTTGTAAAATAACAATGTATTTTGAAGATTGCACAAAAAGCATTTGTTTTTGTGTATCTCCATATGCACACATCAGCACAATCATGTTTGACTCACAAAGTGGGGGTATAATGGTGAGGCAAGCAAATTCCTGCCATTATATCATCCAAATTTCACAAGATGATACATTACAAAATTAAAAATTTGATGACAAAACTCATACAGGCTCTTGTTGTTAATTTGCGCCTAAAGATATGCCATTTGCTTTTGTGCAGTCCACATCAATGAAAATATGGCTTCATTAATGGTGGCCTTAAAACTTCAGAGACAGTGGCATGACAATTTTAGCTCTTGGAGGCCATATATGTTGCTCCTTGTTCAAGTAAAGTTCATTATAATGTTAGTCCAGGAATACCTGATCTAAATCAAGATTTAAGTTGCATGAAACTACAGAAATTACTTGGAAAAGTAAAGTAAGAAATCAAACCTAGTTGCTCTGCAGCTGCACAGGATGGATGGATATTGATTTTGTTTGTCAGGTGCAGGCCTAAATGAATTGGAGGAATTATTCCAGTGTACCAAACATTACCAGTCTACCATCCAGTTTGAGGAGTAGAAATCATCATTAGAAGCAAATGAAATGACATTGATTTCAACTGTGATTTATATAATATTAATTGTGCCACTTATTTATTATGTATATTTGATTTAATTTGCGCAAATGTCAAGGGAAAACAGATTGTCTAATCTACGAAATGTTGTTCATTAAAGATTTGAAGCCAAAATTGAACAAGCGGTCAGATTCCATCGATTTAATGGTGGAATAAATTGATATTTAATATTTTTTTGTTTATCTTTATAGGTACAGGAATTTTCACTACCACAAAGGTTAGTTAGATAAGATTGTGAATATTTTAACTTTGTTTAATCTGTGTGTTATTTATTTTATTATTATGATTATACTTTTTTACATTTATTGTTGGCTATGTGATGTTTGTTTTTTGTCATAGTCTTTTTTGCATTAATTTTTTATAGAAACAAAGCATCAATGGGCCAGAGATGATCCAGCGTTTCTTGTTTTACTCAGTTTTTGGCTACTTGGTAGGTTTTTATCTGCATTGCATCTACTGAAAATCTTGATGTACATTAAAGTTGACTTTTGAAATTGCTGCATCAAATTTTTTACTTTCATTTCCACTTGCATAAGTTGGGAAAAGTTGAAAGCTTATTTTTACCTAAATATTTTGACTTACTTACATCAGGATTTACACAAATTAATTAAAGTTTGAAAAAGTATATACCTGTAGCCTCTTAAAAAACATTTAAAAAGTATTACTCTCATTTCTTTGTGCATGCTATATATATATTTATTATATATTTCAGTGCATGCCATCATCTCCGTTATGGTTTAAGCCTTTTTTTAAAGTTGAAGAGTTGATAATGTAGAAAAATATACAAAAATAGAAATACATTGATGTAATCAAATTTTCTTCACAGTTTCCTCTTTGGTATTTGCTGTAGCATTACAACTTGGTGTCTTTGGTTTTATAAAATTTCTTCTCTGGGTAATATTTGTTGATTGCATTGGTGTTGGACTAATAATTGCTGGGTTCCTTTGGTAAGTGCTATTTTTGTTGATCATTCGTGCAACTAGATTTTTTTCATATCTTTTTGAAATTCATTGTGTCGGAGATATTATTAGGATACTAAAGATTGTTAAAATTTTAACTTTCATTCCAGTCAATTATTATTTTTCTATGAAACAGGCTACTTCATTGATTGATCAATTTTTCTACTTGATTTATTTTTAGGCTGGTGACAAACAGATATCTTAGAATCCCTGGAAGCAGTAACATTGAGCATGTTGTGGAATTTGCATATTCTTTTGATGTCCATTTGAATGCATTTTTTCCTTTGTTGATAATTTTGCATATTGTGCAATTGGTAGGCCTCTTGTGTAAGTATTATAGTATATCTTTTTGTTAAATAATATTATTTTTGTTTAAAGGTTATATGTATTTGTAATGAAAAAGTAACCAAATATAATGACATTGCTTGTGATACCAAAATGAATATAAACAATATCATTGAATGTAAATAGATTGCACAAAATTTTGAGAATATACTCTTTATCAAACAGTCTTTGGAACAGTCTTTGTGCTGAATTAAAAAAATTAACATGGTTGGCAATTTTCAAAAGGGTGCTAAAATACTGGAATGGAGAAAATTGTCGGTATAGATTATGTACTTAACTCCAGAGCAAAATTATTTCTTATGGAAGTGTTCAAAATTGTATTTTATATTATTGCAACTTTTATTTTATTTTATTTATTTATTTTTTCAAATTTTATTTCATTCTCATTATTTTTACGTTTGCAATAAAAGAACAAAATTTTATAATAAAACCATATTTACCACAAATCTGATAAAATACCACGCTACCATAAACAGAACTTCTAACTTCAAAATCCACAGCCAACTCAGCTGTCTATCCTTTCGGTGTCGGTGTGGTAAATGAGTACCAGCTCATTGGGGAATAAGAGGATATCAAACCAGGAAATGAAGTGGCACCCTCCCCTATCCGCCTTCCCTTGGGTAGTGTCCTCCCCTATCCCCTATCTTTACCAAATTAAGTTGAATCCATTTGCATTTAATAAAATTTGTATTTTTTTCTATTTTAGTATTGTTTGAATTAATATAGTATATAGATTTAATAAATGTTAGTAATTAAATTGATCCCAAATCCACGCTCCCACAGAGGGTTTGGCTTCGAAAAAATTGCCCAAACAACATGAACACTTGACCTTTATTGAACAAATAGGTGAATACATTTTCTTTCGTAGTTGATCCAGGCACATTCCTTGCAAGATTTTTTGGAAATACATCGTGGCTAATTGCACTTTCATATTACGTATACATCACTTTTCTTGGCTACAGTGGTGAGTGTTTACGAGAATGTTTTATTTTTACAAGTCATCTTTTATTGTACATATTTCTGTTTTGACTTATTTGACTTCATGTTAATTTTACTGTTTTATTCCTGTTTGTTTTGTTGAAACTTTTAAACGTTAAATTTTTATCACAGCGTTGCCATTCCTTCGAAACACAGCGATCTTATTATACCCATTTGCTGTTGTTGCAATCATCTACATCGTGTCATTATCATTATCGTGGAATATTACACAAGGGATCGTGGATTTTTACAAGTATCGTGTATTATAACGACATTACGGATTGGATTTTGATTCATTAAATTGCAGAGGTATCGATTTAAAGTTTACTCGTAAAGGTTTTGAAAAATAACACATCCAGCTTACATGGAATAACTTTCAGTTAGACGTTTAAATGTTTTCCGTCAGCAGGGGCTCTGCGAAGTTGTTTGATAGAAAGTGAATTCTTGTTCATTGCCTTTCTTAGCTTTTGAAAGTATCATTGAGAAAACACACTTGCCTAAGTAAAAGCATCAATTTATTGTAGTTTAATGCAATACATTGTAGTGCAATAGTGTTAAAATATAGTACAATCACATTGCTTTATGTATAGGACAATCACATATAGTGCAATTACATCGTTTTATGTATTCATGTGTATGTTCATGAATTGTT
The DNA here is from genome assembly GCA_036873815.1 of Phacellophora camtschatica. Taxonomy (NCBI): domain Eukaryota; kingdom Metazoa; phylum Cnidaria; class Scyphozoa; order Semaeostomeae; family Ulmaridae; genus Phacellophora; species Phacellophora camtschatica. The sequence goes on from JAYJMH010014044.1 coordinate 13,208, forward strand.
AGGATGGCAAGTCAGACTGAAATGTTCTAAAAATTCATGAGAACAAAATGACGTAACTAATATTCAGATGCTTATCAAATGTATAGAGTCAACACCTTGTTTAAGTTAGAGATAATACATTTTTAAATTTCGTAGTTTAGTTTCACACTGATAGTTATAGGATTTATTTTAAATGCACGTGCAATGTTTATGCTTTTGGAAATTCAAGGCCTTAGAGGCCCTTCACATTAGAGGATTTTCAGACCGGTTTTCTGACCGGAAATTCAAGGAGTTCAATTCGCTTTTCAAACCGGTCTGAGATTTCAGGTCGGCGTGAAATTTTGATAATTTTCCATGTGAGCTGGAATTTTTTTTCCTTTCGGGGCGAACTGAGTTTGCTAGAGGGCTGCAGAACAGTATCTCCGTTTTCTTTATCCATTTTGGCGCCACCCATTTACTTCTAGCAGAATAAAATCAATTTGGCTTCTTCGAGAACGAAGACACTTGGAATCAAACGCTGGTTAGCCGAAGTTTACTGCGTGTTTGCAATTATATTATTGTTTTATAAGTAAACGTATGTTAGCAGAATTTTAAATAATATAATTGATAACATTCTCTGCTGTTCTGAATCATTCTGCGCTATATTTGCTAATGATAGAAAATCAGTGCATCAAATTTACAGGAAAAACGCACGCGCAGTACAGTTAGGTATCAACTCAAGCCGGTTTGAAATACTCATGTGAACAGAAGGCAAATTAGCAGACCCGAATTGAACTCACGCCGGCTTGAGTTTCAAACCGGTCTGAAAATCCTCATGTGAAGGTCCTCTTATAGATTCAGACTTTTGTTTCGATAAAACACAACTTATATTCATTGTTGAAAGGATTGTGTGTTTTATTGAAATCATTTTGAGATTGTAAACTCACGTGTAAGGAAGCACCTTTTGGTGTCAAATCTTAAGGGAAGTCTGAAAATAGCCAAACCTACATGTGTTCAATCATAAGTATATGCATACATACATGAATCACATTTGTTTCTACATATACTCTTCTACATCAGTAAAATTTAGCTAAAGGCATTTATCAAAGACTTTTAAACAATTACAGTGTGGTAGAAAGCAAGCAGAAAATGTTATATATAATAGCCAGTACTTTTGATTGTAATTCATTGAAAAATTAAAAACATTTTAAAATATGTATTTACAAAATCGTACCGTTTTACTGAAAGAAATTGTTACCGAACTGTGTTATAAGGCCATACTTGATACCTATTTTTTCATGTGAAAGATACCTCATACCCATGATATTTAAAAAAATTCTTTCAAGATACCTGATACCGTAATTTTGAGATTCCCGATACCGCTAGTTCTTTGTTAGAGATACCTGACATCCAACATAACGTACTTTGAAATACCTGATACCCCAAACCCCTATGGGGCCTCTGTTATGCAAGGAGCTATTTTAAAGCATTCCAATTCAGGCTCGACAATAGGAAAAATTTAGACTGAACTGCTGAAAAATTTCTTGCTTTTATTACATGTTTTTGTGATTTGGTTGAATCAAACCAAGAAATGTATAGTATAACAAAATAGAATGGAAACGCTGGAAGGTCTTATTCACTTCACGTTGAACTAGCCACATGTTCTGTGAATTATTTCTATATAAAAATTTTGTGAATCATTTCATAAGTTTAATGAACCATTTCTAACTAAGAGTATTTAACATAAGTCTTTGAAAATTAATTTTTGTTGGCTTGCAATTGAGCAGCCATTACACTGACCAGTTCGCATATAATAATTTATGGAGCATGTCTAAAGATGTAAAGAAATGTAATATGCTAATGGATGTTTTCTGTGTATAATGGATGTTTTCTGTGTATGAATAAATACATCTGAAGGATTTTATATTTTCCAGCTTATTCTGGCTTATTGAGCGTTTATTTGATAAAGTTATGTGTGATATTCTATTCTGCAAAATTTTAACATTACAGTTTTTTACACACACACAACCGAAGAAATGAAATGTCTTGATAAGTTGACTTTAATAGTAATGGTGTATATTTTGTTGCTCCTTTGTAAGATTAGTTGAAGAAGAATAAATGTGATGCAATTTTGCTGAGTTAGTTGATGCAATTTTGTTATTTGAAACAGAATTTAAATGCAGCATCTCTTAAATTTAAACATTTTCTCCCTTGCTTTGTTTCATAAACTGCTACATCTCAGCAATTTGGGTGTTCTTCTTTGTTTCGTTTCATGAAATTTAATGTGTCTGCAACTTAGATTTTCTACTTCTTTGTTTTGCTTCATGAAATTCGACGCGTCTACGATGCTATGGACCTTTTCTTTGTTTTGTTCCGTAAAATGCTACGTCTCTGCAAGTTGGATTTTCCTCTTTGTTTTGTTTCATGAAATGCAACGTGTCTGTGTTGTGGACCTTTTCTTTTTCTTGTTTCATGAAGTGCAACGTCTCTGCAACTGGGATGTTCTTGTTTGTTTTGATTCATGAAATGCCACGTGCCTACAATTTGGATTTTCCTCTTGTTTTGTTTTATAAAATGCCACGTGTCTACAATTTGGAATTTCCTCTTTGTTTTGTTTTATATAATGCTACGTTTCTGCGATCTGAACCTCTTCTCTATTCGTTAATCTTAAATGTGTTTGTATTGCTTTAATCACTCCAGGGAATTTTGCAAAATATTTGTTTCCCTCTTTGTTTATTATTGAAATCATTTCAGCAGCAACCTATGATGATAAATGATGTCAGTTAGAATTTTAAATGTCATATTTAAAGAAGGCCAAAAAGGTAGACACTATATGTGGATACATGACATATGACAATTCTACATTTCGTTCTTAAAATAATTTTGAAATAATTATTTGAAGAGCGAATAATGTTTGTCATATATCTGGGGATAGCCCGCGCACGTTACATTTTATGATCTAACTCCAAAAGCATACTATTATATATTAGCCTTGTCCGTGCTTTCCCGCTGATCGTGGATCTCCATGGTGACTGAAACTCAAAATGGCTACTATGTGAAAGGGCCTATTATATCATATACTGTAAATTGTAGAACGGTGAGCAGAATATGAAGAATACGATTGTGATTTTGAATACGAATAGAATTAGAAGTGATTTCTTACCAATTTCTCGAGCGTTCCTTTCACGTCACTCGTGATTGAATCAGCAAATATGTTGTAAAGCCAGCTAAAAAACAATGTAGTTGTGAGTCTTTCAAAACAGATGTAATCTTCTCCAATAACTAAATGATGTTGGTAACTTTCTAATAAATAAATGAAGTGATTTTTTCTATATTGAAAATAACTTGCACCCGAGAACATAAGCAGTTTTGAGAAACGAAAAACTGCTCACGTGAAAATATTTACCATGCTCAAGATGATTTGATAATTGTTGATTGATAGGTAGGTGAAAGCCAATTTTATCTTATGTTAATATGATGTGAGTAATAAAAAAGTTATATTTTTGAACCTATACCTGGCACCTCCACTAAAGTGAACTTTCATAATTCCTATTTTCAGTATGCTATCACTTGTTTTGATTCGTGGCCTAAATGGGTCGCTTGTATCTGTTGGAAGAAAGGATTTTTAATACAGTGTGAAAATAAAACAAAATGAACATTTAAGGGAATAAAAAAAAAACAAATTTGTTTATTGTGAAGTAAGTAAATAGGCTGACCGCTAGATCGAAGGCTACCCGAAGGCTCCATTTTCATTTGCTGCTACCCATTACTGGTGGGGAAAGGCGCCATTCCATTCCATGGCTTGATAACCTCTTACCCCCAGCTGAAATGTTACTTACTCATTTACCGAACTTGAAAGGTTGGTTTGGTCTCGAAACGCAATGCCACTTGGTCACTAGACCCGTACGCATTTATCATGAATCACATGGAAATTCAGTAAAGTTTGTTGAAGTCTGATTGAGTTATTTTCTTACCAATATTTAGTGTAATGCAAAGAATGAGTTTCTTCATTTTCAATAAACAAGATCCACTGTCGCTTATATGAGGCCTAGAATCAATAAAGAAATATTTATTTTTGTTAGAGATGTATCAGTCAGTTTATTTAATGTGCATTATGATAATTTATGTACCTTTGAATTGACAAGACAAGGTCAGTTTTCTTTGAAACTGTTTATTGATTTTTACCTCATTGTGATTTTATCTAGAAAATTGTTATCACATCTTGATTACTATAAATTACAAAAATACTTAACTTTATATTATGCGCTGTTTTTCCTAAAAAGTGTCTCCACATTTGCACAGCTGTTGTGGAGGAGATTTAAGTTTGATAATTTAGTTTTTGCCTTGATAAGGGAGGCTTCAATTGTTAGTTTGATACCTTGCTACCAAAACCAAAACTATAGAATTTCTCTTACTGTAAATCTGCTGAAAATACTACAGCATAGCTTTGATAAAGCCATCAACGTTGGCTTTTCTTGCCTTTAGTATAGCTCAGGGAATAATTGGTAGATTTTGTAAAACAAGGTATCAAACGTTAAATTGAAGTCTCTTACGTAAACTTCAAGCAAAGGCAATTTTTTCAAAACTAAACCCCTTCATAGCAGTTCAATAGATTTTTCCAAATAAGGTGCCAAACTTTAAGTTGAAGCCTCTTTTGCCAAAGGCAAACACAAATACCAAAACTATATCTCCTCCACAGCATCTTGGTAGACATGTATTATTTTTTACAACACTTAGTACTTAGGCTCTCTTTTTCTGTTATTTTTTGCTTTCATGAATAATAAGATTAAATAAAAAATTTAAAAGTTTCTTACCACCCAGACTGACGATATTTCCAATTTGCATCAATTGTAAGTGTGGCATTAGTTGCACTTATTGCTAACCCTTTTGTTTGACTCACTGTCAAATTAGATTTTGGTATTGATATATCAGTTAATGCAATTCTGAAACAAAAAATATGAGTTTTTATCTTTTGGAAAACATCGAATTTTGCTGAAATGTTTAATTGCAATATTTAAAAACAAAGAGTATTCAACTTTCAAAGCTAAAACCAAAAGCTAATAACTAAAAACTAAAAACTGAGAATAGCTAAGAGCAATTTGCATTCACTGCAATTGATATTAAGAAATATAGGAGGTTTAATTCAAAATAACATGACACTTAAGCTCAAGCACTTTCACCCCGAGAACGGCGATACGGCCCGTTGACAAATGATGTAAAATGTCATATTTTCAGGGGGTAAATGCGGGCAGAGCTTTACATTAATTTAAGATATTTCAACGTAACTTCATCTTATAAATTAAGTTGGTTTGCATGCAATACCCTCTGCAAAATTAAACGAAGGATATGCTTATTGAGCAGAAATGAATCCGTGCGTGAAAGATTTATTGCGAATGCAAAGGTCTGTTTTAAAGATTTAAATTGCACCTGAATTTTTACAGTACTGTCACGAATCAATAACGTAGTTAGTATTGTTGGATTTTTTTTCGATTTACTAATGAGTTCGCTTACATTAGAGATTAGCCAATCACATCACAGAATTGTTATCACGTGTTTATGAATACTGCGAATTGATTGGCTACTTACTTTGATATCGTATATCCAAATTTTCCTATTGGGGATTCTGCTTCTCCCGACACATCGGGTATCTTTAGGCCGTATAAAGCATGGCATAAATATGGAATTCCAATTGACTTTACTGCAATGAACGGAAAAGAAAGAAATTAGATTCTGCTCATTTATTAAATTGAAGAAAACAATGTGAAATAAATTGAAATTTGAAATAAATTGATGTGAAATTACATGTGCATGGGCACCAGTTCGTGTGTTGCGTGTAGTCGGTTAGTTGATGACATTTGTTTGAAAATTTTTAATTATTTAACCAACGGTTTAACCTTTCAAACGTTTATACTTGATTGTAATAAAATTCTTGAATTAACACAATTGGTAATTTTCGAACATTCTTGGTCAAGTTGGCTTTTGTTCATTTTCTGTAATTAGTTTGTGAGTAATCAATTCTACATTGATTTATCTTGCTATAACTTTACTCGAGGCTAAGGAATATTGTCTTCTTTTTTTTCTCTATGATAGTATGAAAAATATATAAGAAATGTGGCTTGTTTTCGTGTCGTTTCTACATACCATAGTCAAGACCCTTTTGAATTGGAAAATCTTCTCGTTTCTCTCGTATTCCAGGCATGGAAAAAACCAATAATGTCAACTGTGCGAAGATCCATATTAGCGAGATTAAACTATTGAAACAGTTTGTTGGTGACATTTTCTTGCAGCTATTCAACCGATTCACAAATGTTATCAGTTGATGCAATTAAAAATATTTTTAAAACAAATTTCACATTGTATTTTCTTCGATGCTTTTACTGAACTCAATGTTTTTGCTGATTTTTGAGAGCATGAAGTTTACAGTATGTTGTGGCTTTGTTTCAAAGAATGCAACATTCTCTTTATATATCTTCTTGTTGATTAAAATTTTCTTTTACTTCGGAATTTCCTCTTCTTGCTTTTATTTTGAAATTTTCATTTGAAGAAATGATTGATTCTGATGTGCAGGTCCTTTTTCAATTTAAATTATTTTTGCCAAACGCTTTTATCATTTATGTAATCTTCTATCTTGTGAAGATAAATTTGCCCGGCAATATGGCAATCAACTATAAATAAGGAAAACGAAAGTTGTATTTTCTTCGTAAACATTGAAATTTAGCCGCAAACTGATCTTCATCCAAGAGTGAACAAGTTTATCTGAAATAAGATCAGCGCGTAAACCAGCTTCAAACAAAGCAGGTTCTTTGTTGAAAAAGTCATCTGTGTTCAGTGAGCAACAATTTGTAGCTTATTACTGGAAGAAAACATTTGGAAGCCACATGATAAGAAAAACATTTTTAAAATTTCATAAAATAAGGTATAAAATAAACATGCATTGGAGTTACAAGCTTGTTTTGTTACTGATACGGATTTTTCTTTGGATAGTTCAGGTTCGACCGAATTTAAGAAAAAAAGAGACAAAGGAAAAGGCTGAATAAATTATTAGATGCGGTATTAAGAACCGTATGTTATATTAACCGCAGCTTGGTTTGGTTGGTTTAGGTCCCGCAATTTTGGTTATTAAATAGAAGAAACTCGAAAAGAGGCTGCGCTTGGTTGATGAATTGATGGAGGAAGCAAAGACAAAAATTAGCAAGAATGGCGGGAGCTGAGAGTTTCAGGTGATATAATAACTTTTTTTTCGTGGCTCTTATTTTTTATTTTATAAATGAAAGTGTTTTTATTTGGTGGCAGGTCGCAGTTCTACCTTTAACTGCAAGAAATTATATTCTTGGATTATTTTTGGCCAGCCAGAGAAAGAGGATGAGGGGAGAGCATGCATCAGCATATTTTGGATTGAGGGGATGGAAGGATGCTAGACTAGGCGAATTTTAAGGAGTATATTTTGGAGTGGGGGGAGGGGGGCTATTACACAAATTTTAAGCAGATCAATTAGGCTTTGGACCCTAACATTTTCCAAAACATAAGTTCACAAGCCCACCATTGGCCCGTCTGCTTTCGTTGCCATTCGCGGAGGGAATATATTCTTCTTGTTCAATCTTCGAGAGAACAAAGGGGCCATATTGTTTTTCTATTGTTTTCATCCACGCACTTCTCCGCGCAAAAACGAAGAATGCAGTTGGGATCATGGGATGGAGCTGACTTTGTTTTCCCTGCCCTGTGCAGTTTTATTTTATTGTCTGTGCAGTGATTGATATCTAGAGAAATTTTCTAATTTTATTGTTTTTACAAACATGCAAGTTTTGCTGCCATGCTTTTGGGAAATGAAAGATAAAATTAATTTCAAAAGGAATGCTTCCCAATAGATTAATCATGTGATATGTATGAAGTTGCAGTATGAAAACAGACAGACATATTTTACGTCATCTCAGATCTGAGAATTCAATTGTTTTAGTTGAAAAAGATTTATCTGGACATTAAGTCAAACCTGCCCAGCAGGCTGATGTGCGGTTGTTATATCCATTATTGTTTCACAAACAAAAGACCTATTGTTTAACCATTCATTGTTTCCATAACTAAACTAAAACAGTTATGGAATTCATTGTTTCAAAATTAAAAAAATAATTAAGCTTAATTTTTGTTCTTCCCAGTGCTGGAAATAATGCTTTCGTAGATGAAGAATATGATACTGCAAAAAAGGTTGGTCAATATCTAATTAAAATTATGACAATGTTGTTTTATTATGTATATGTACATCTAGATATTTTTTGCCTTGTTGAATTATATTATATCTACTAAAATATTTAATATTTATTAATTTTAATTTGTTCATTTCATAGAATTACTCTCAAGCAATAGATTTAGAACCTGAAAATGCTGCCTATTATTTGAAAAGGTCAATTTGTAATGCCAAGCTTAATAACTATCAAGGTATTTGTTTTAAATTTTTGATTTGTTTTAATTGCACAGATGTCTTCATAAAATAATAATAATAATAATAATAATAATAATACACGAATTTTTTATACAGGAATAACCTCAGTATGTATGACAAGCATACTGTTATCATTAGGGTCCTGTGCTTAAAGAAATATACAATTCATCACTTCAGAACAAAATAGTTTACTATAAAAATGAGTCATGACTTTACAGTTCACAATTGATTGAAATTCATTTTTTTTTTAAATTTAAACTTTTTGATTTTAATATCACTTTAGTTTTACCGTAAGTCCTCGGTTAAGCCCCCGGGGGCTTATTTTGCAAAAAATATTTTAGGGTGGGGGCTTTTTCGAGTGGGGGCTTATTTAAGGGTGGGGGCTTATTCTGTATCAGCCAAAAAT
>JAYJMH010014055.1:0-22004 GCA_036873815.1 Phacellophora camtschatica
GATGTCATCTTAACATCATTTTCAAGCTAAATGAAATAAAAGACGTTGTTTATATATATGGAAAAATAAACAATAGACGCATTGATCCAACCACATTTCGATTATACTTGTCCTGTGTGGTACCCCGCCTTGAATAGTAGACGGCCCAAAACAAATGTATCTGTTTTTGCTTAAATATGAAAATACAGCACACCTGAGTACTAATATGTTTCAGAAAATCACCTGGCTTCCGTCAAATGCAAGAGTGGAGCGATGCATATGTGGGAATGTTTTCAAGTTTTTCAAAAGTACTTCACCAGTTTACCTGTCAGATATGTTTCACCCTGCTAATCAGAGCCGGACTACTCGTAGGTCAAAAGACAAACTGACTATTCCCTTTTGTAAAAAAGACATAGTCCAAAAATGCTCATCATTCATGGGCTCCAAATTATGGAATCAATTACTTTCTGACATTAAAACTGCAAATAGCACAAACTCTTTCAAGCATAAGATCAAAAATTATTTCATGCAAAACTTACTGAAAAACGATAACAGAGTTAGCACATATCGCTTATTCTATCCCTATACTTTTTTTAAACTTTTAGTAGGATAAACATTTACTTACTATTTCTTTTTTACACACCTCTAAAAGGGACTAAGGTCACTTCGACCTTTCTGATGCTATCCCTGTCACTCTAGTTAGGATTTGTGATATTTTAAAAATTGTACTTATTTATTTATTCATTAATGCTTTTGATATTTTAAAACTTTGTAAATATTGTATACCTTTAAATTAGATTTTAAACATTGTAAATTTTTAGTGGGACTAAATAACTTTACTGATTAGTCCCAGATTTAGTCCCAGACTTGAATATGGTGTTTAATACGTGTCATGAATTTTTTTATCATAATGCAATTTCCAAGTGTGCCCATCTTCCATATTTCAGAGAGTTTCCATTTTGGTGTGCTACTTTTTTAGACTGTTTGATTAGGCCTGTGTATATATAATGTTGACATTATTATTTGGAAGAAGATGGTTTTTTTAATTTTTTATTTATGGATTCATTTTGTCAGGCTCAGAGAGATCATTGTGGAAGATGACTATGGCAAAATCGACTGCAAACTAATGATTGATCTCACTCAGAAAGAATTTGGAAACAAGAAAAGGAAGACCAGAGCTTGGCTAAAAAAAGCATTTCCAAAATCATACTTAAGAAGATCAGATAGAAACAGATGGTTTTGTGGGGTTTCGTTTAGGGCTGATCAAGGAAAATCTTTTCTGAGTCTCAAGGACAAGGAGTGGCTAGACAAAGCAGTTTCATGGTAAATATTAATTGCAATTGACAAAGCAGTTTAATGGTAAATATTGATTGTAATATATGATGATGTGTGAAAGGTAATTGTTGAAATTGTGTGGATAAGGAGTGGCTTGACAAAGCAGTTTCATGGTAAATATTAATTGTAACTGACAAAGCAGTTTCATGGTAAATATTAATTGTAATTGACAAAGCAGTTTCATGGTAAATATTAATTGTAATTGACAAAGCAGTTTCATAGTAAATATTAATTGTAATTGACAAAGCAGTTTCATGGTAAATATTAATTGTAATTGACAAAGCAGTTTTATAGTAAATATTAATTGTAATATACAATGATGTGTGAAAGATAATGGTTGAAATTGTATTGATAAGTTTCGTTTCATATTGCTCACAAATCGAATTTATTTTATGTTTTGTATGTACAATGGAGTCTAATTTGAAACACTTCAATTTTGACACGGTACTGATAACAGTTGCTATCATCTGAGAAGACCGAATAATTTAGCATTTTTGCTTCATGACTAACTTCTTTTAAACTTTTAAATATTATTTTTTATTTTTCTTCGTTCTTTTATCAATCAATATGTTGTAAGAATTAAAAATCACTTAGTCTGGCATTGAAACAAAGGATTGGGAAAGATGTGCAGGACGAAGATTTTTTTCTTGGCGGCCACTTGGGCATGCACTAGTTATTTGTATTCTTCATAACATTTTTGATTACAGGCTGCAGTCTTCAATGGAAATGAGCCCTACTGCAAAAGAACGCTGCTCTGATGTTCATCATGCCCTTACACAATCTATTGGTCAGGCATCAGTGCACATGGCCATATCTGCAGTGAAAATGGTGTTCCCAAACATACCACGAAAAACTTTTGCAAGATTAGCATTTTATGTTGGAATTAAATTCAGAGATCCATCTCTTGGCCACGTGAACATCCAGACTGCTGCATCCACTTTGAATTCTATCAGTGACGTCACGTCCGTTAAGAAAGAACACAGTGATTCTGCTGCTAATAAGTTGATTATTGCTTGGTATGTCTGTAGTTTTTTTTTGCATATATGACAACTTTTTGATTTTTGCATATGACAATTCTTTCTATTTATGTGTATTACAAACATTATGGACCTTAAGCACCGATGACGGCAACGTCAGCAAGAATCTCGCATCTTTTTGTTTTTCATGGTTAATTTCCAAAAGATAAACTGAAAGGGTGCAAACGTAAATCCCCAAGGAGATCCTGAAGTTGTCTTTTAAGATTTACATCGCCACAACTGTATGTTTTCAGTTTTCAACAAAACGTAATGGCCGTTTCCATAAAACTAGTTTACATTTCCAAAGGTGTTGTCACTTCCCGAATTCTGAAATAGATTAACCTTGTTGCTGTGGAAAAAGTAAGAAAAATGGCTATCCAAGCAAATGGGAAATGGGGTTTATTTTGGCGATTTAACATGACGTTTCAGCTGACGTTGCCATCATAGCTGCTTAAGCTCTCTAATGAAATCGACACGCCAATTTCAAAGCAATTAGCCATTGAGGACAAAGCGAATTCTCAAAAACATCAACATCAAAAACAACAAATCCTTATTTTATTTTCTGCTTGAGAGAATTCGCTTTGTCTTCAATGGCTAATCGATTTGAAATTGGCGTGTCGATTTCATTATTGTTAGAAAATCTTCTCTTGTTAGTTAAGATACTTTTTGCCATGACATTATCGGGGTTTTGTGCTAAATTTGCAGTGGCATAGAGCTACGTCGTTGGGTAATAATCATGATTATGATTATTATTGGTATTATCATAATTAGGCTAACCCTTTCACATTATATTTCAACAAATTGCTTTCTGGTAGCTGAGTGATTGGACGGAGGCCGTGGCAGTGTATATATATTTCAAATCTTTAAGGAGGGTATCTTTTATTTACAGTTGTAATTGATTTACAAGGATCCCTCCGCTAAACTATTTACAATATTAAAGTATAAAAATTAAATATTAAGAAAGCTAACCTAATTTACAAATCATACAAATGTTAAAATGTAAAATAAAATTTACTTTAATGCAATAAATGTTAAAAGAAAGTTTTTCACCCTAAATATTTTGTTTAAAAATAGTTAGAGAAGATGCATTTTTAACATCAGCTGGAAGGCCATAATTCTTTTGCTCTTCTAAAAGAAAAACATTTCGCCCCTGTGGCGGAGGTTTTCTTGAGTAACCTTAAATCTGTAGTCGTGTTTCGAAGCATACGAGAAGAGAAATCAGAGTTGTTTGTGGCACCTTGCTTCTGCAAAATAATGTTTTTTTTAATACATTGTTCCGCGGATATGTTGTTAGTTAGGTTCATGAACAATGTTTGAAGTTTTGACAGAATCTTAGTTTGTTGTTTGTTGTTTTGAGAGGTTAATGGAATATGTTTGAAGTTTCTAGGTACAAAACTCACTGACTTCGGTAACGTCACTTAACGGAATTTTGGTCTGTTGTTCTACAGTGTGGTTGTTAGCATTTGGGGAGATGAACTCGCACCAAAACGCACTCTTTTAAATGTCATATTTTTGACAGAATCTTGTGCAGCTTGAACAAGTTTTCACTCAAGTACTGCAAAAGTTGTTTGCTCAGCAAGACTGGGAACTAATTAGTTCAGCTCTTTACATGGTTTTTTGTAATACGGATTGTTAGCTGTAGATAATTGTATATATTTGGTATCTTCTTTAGGAAAAAGATTGTAGTGGTGGAGTGTTTTTTATTGCTGACACAATCAGTTCTTTAGATATATTTCATGAACTCAAGCCCCTGTCAAGCGCATTCAATATTCCAAATTCTGTGTCAAATGGTTGACGTAAGGTTGGAATTGTTTTATTACCCTTTTCACTAGCGAACATCGCAACAGTTTTAATATTCATTTTTTTCTCTTAGGCTAACAGAGCAATTGGCAAGACAAAAAAGGAATATCGTCTTTGGTAAGTTTAAAATTCACAAAATTCTCTTATTTGAAATTGCATTTTTAAGCCTATTGTTTCTATATTGTAACCTTAATTGCCTGTAAAGTTGTCTGCGAGAGCTATCTGTTTCTTCCGCGTTTGGCACCTTTACTTTATGGAAACGTATTATCCGTTCTCTCAGACATGAAGTTTGGAATGCCGTAAGTTTGATGTAACTGCCGGAAGAAAGTTGGATGGTTAATTTTTTGCGGGCAATTACCGAATGTCAAATTGAGAAAAAAAACTTCGATCTACTAACGACGCCGGTTGCAGAGGGCTGTTGCAGCGTCAGTTGCCGCAAACTGGAAACCAGGCTCCAGCAACCCATTTTCGTTATCAATCAAGAAATGCTCGATCTAGCTACAATGCTTGCCTAAAGTCTTGGAACACTTGGAGATATTTCCATCGTTATAATGAGATATTCCTTCCCCCCCCCCTGAACAATGTTGTTGTATTGCAAGTTCTACGGCGTTTATGGTGGAAAACGCGATTTTTTCTGATTGGTGGACAGCCAGGCAATACAGCAACATTGTTTTTTGGGGGAGGGGGTTTCGCTACGGGTTGTCATAGGGGCGGAAAGTATGATTGTATGATTATTTAGTAAAATTAAGAACGTGTTTCAAGGACTTTTGGCAAGCATTGTAGGTAAAGACGGAGCTGTCACGGTCAAAATTTAAACATGCCTTAATTGTAATTTTCTGATTAGGAAATGTTGTTAATAAAATAACAACGCATTTAAGAACACATATTGTCTTAAGCGATTGAAACGTTAAGAGCATTTGAGGATTCAATTCAGGAGCTCACAATCAAAGACGCTTGAAACCTCGAATAAATTTTTCTGCCTGGACTGCGACTTTTACTTAGGAATTACTTTGAACTTCTGCTCAAATATTAGTATTGTTTCAACGCACGCCAGAAATTTCGCTTATCCAAATTGACGGAAGTGACGTCAGCTTTGCCACAGAACACAGGGAAACAAGGATTCATGTAAGTCTGTTTTATGTGAACATCACGAAATGGGGACCCATTTTTAAAACGCCACCAACAGTCAACGCTATCAACCTCTGTTGTCAACTCCAATTTTTAGCATCGTTTTCGCGAGGCTGGTTTGAACAACACGCTGTTTTTGATTGCTTTGATGTGTTTTATTATGAAAACAGAGTACGAATTCCATTGTCAGGTGCAGAGCTGAATCTGTTGTTTTTCGAAATCCTTTGCTATTAAGCCAAAACATCAATTTTTTTTATGAAAAATAGGTCTAATTAACTACTGATTGTGTTTTTCATTAAATGTCCACGATAAATGATTATGAAATTTATTATGTAAGACATGGCTTGGTGATAGAATTTTTACGTCGAAGTTTAGGTTTGGTATCAATTTTTTATAAGCAAATTCAAAGACATGTTTTTAATGCCTTTGAAAGGGAAGCTTCTAATGTTGGAATAGTTCATTGAGACTAATGAATTTGAGGAAATGTTTTGAGGAAATGCTTTGATCAAGATTTAATACATCTATTGACGAGGTTAAATGTTATAAATGAATCTTGAAAATGTAAAACGGGCTCCGTTTTTGGGTTTGCATTTCTATGCTACACACATTTCTCTTTCAAGAAAGTTAGGAAGAGCTTGAATACTGAAAGTCGTCAACGCAAACTGCTTTGTACATCACTTGAGAGCTTCGATTATTGATTTAGCTTGGGATAAATCGAACATTTTGTTACCTCAAAATGTTTTGTATGTCCCTTGAGAGCTTCCAGTCGTGATTTAGCTTCGGATAACTCGAACACCTTCGTTAAATTAAACTGTTTTTTATGTCTCCTGAGAGCTTTCAGTGTGGAGTTAGCTTTAGACAACTGAAACATCTTGTTAGCTCGAACTGTTATGTATATCCCTTTAGAGCGTTCAGTGTGGAGTTAGCTCGAACTGTTTTGTATGTCCCTTTAGAGCGTTCAGTGGAGAGTTAACTTTGGATAACTCAAACATCTTGTTAGCTCGAACTGTTTTGTATCCATGTAGAGCGTTCAGTGGGGAGTTAGCTTTGGATAACTCAAACATCTTGTTAGCTCGAACTGTTTTGTATATCCCTTTAGAGCGTTCAGTGGGGAATTAGCTTTGGATATCTCAAACATCTTGTTAGCTCGAACCGTTTTGTATATCCCTTTAGAGCGTTCAGTGGGGAGTTAGCTTTGAATAACTCAAACATCTTGTTAGCTCGAACTGTTTTGTATATCCCTTTGGAGCGTTTAGTGGGGAGTTAGCTTTGGATAACTCAAACATCTTGTTAGCTCGAACTGTTTTATATATCCCTTTCGAACGTTCAGTGTGGAGTTAGCTTTAGATAACTATTTTGTATGTCTCTTGAGAACTTTCAGTGTTGGTTTAGCTTTGGTTATCTCGAATAATTGCTTTCTTGAACAAATTGTCATATCCCTTGAGAGTATGATATATGGGAGTTTAATTGCATATTTATCACCGAGGGTAGTCAATTTTCTTGAAGGTATGGGCCATTGGTGTCTATCAATAAGTAATATACCACTGTTGTGATTTGCAATAACAAGATACACCTCCATTTGTAAACATTTTTGAAATGTATTGTTTTGAAGTCTGATTTGTCGATGGGCCTAAAATAGAATAAACACAATTGCAGCAAGGGGTATGTTTCAATTTATTTTAAATCCAAACATTTTCCGTCACTGTTTTGATCCAACCACTTTCATAATGCACAATTTACTTTGTTGTCAATTTATTTATTGAAGAAAAACAAAACATCACATTTTCATACCATTACAACTTGAAATTTACGCTAACGCTTAATATAACGAAACCTTGTGCATTAACAATGGACTTTTGAATTTGATTAAATCTATGCTATTCTGATTTCTACCCATTTTGCAAATCGCTATTGGCTGAAGCGTTCCTAATCTGTCATTGTTCCGTACTTTCCACCGCGGTCATTGTTCCGTTTCTTACAAGGTAAAATTTTGCCCGATGCTTCGAGTAAACTCTAACTGGCACAAGGGCCAATCAAGTAAGTTTTAAATTCCAGAGCGAAGCAGTGCAGTTTCAGCATTCAGCACTTTCTCTGCCGTAGGGTGCAGCCAAGGCAAACAATTGTGTTTACAAGAGCGACCAATCACCAAGAGTCAAAATGCTGAGCTCAATACTGGTCGCACCGCACATGACTTTGTGCATACTTAATTTCCGCTATTTGGTCATTTGTCAGTTCCTTTTTGTTTTATATGCAATGCATTAACCTTAAGGAATGTGATGAAGTTACATGCTACCAAAAAATCACCCTAGACACTCAGAAATGGAGCGAAGTAAATCTGGGTTTGTATAACTTTAATCTTTTCCCCCGGAAACGGAGATATGGTATATTGCTAAACAACATGATACATTGTTCTTTTAGTGGGTGTTTGTGCGGAAATAACTTTATATGAATTTAAGATATTTCTACATAAGTTTATCTTTCGAATTGAATTAGTTCTTTTGTCACATCCCTTCTTAAATGAAACTCAGATAGAGCTTGCTTTGTAGATGAAGTTGAAGCCGTGGGTTTTGGATGAAGGAGAAGTTGGGGGTTTTAGCGCCGACTAGCGCTAGAGTTTCGGAAGTAGTTCGAGTCTGCCACTTCTTGCCGTGACGCTGTCATAGTTGAGGTTTAAACCCTAGCTGCTAGACTGGGGCACAAACCCCAGTAGTTGAGGATTACACCATTGCGCTACAAAATCTTCAAGAAATCTAAGCGTGAAAGTGTTAATTTCTTAGGGGGTATTTCTGTGTCAGAAGCTGGAAGCTTTGATAGGATTCACAAATAAGCCTCGAGCTGTATAGCCCGCGGCAAATAGGAAAAAATATGGATGATGATGAATGTGACCAAGTGTCCACAATGGCGTAAATATGTGCCTTAGTTCAACACTATCTTTCAGAAATATAAATAAATGATTGGCTATTTACGGCAGATATTGGCAGTTGAATTGCTTGTGCAAGTGTACTATCAGCAGTTTGGTGCATGATCATTATAATTTAATCAATGTGATTCGTAAATAGATTATACTAGGAAATACCGTACTGTAGGTTTGCAGTACTGCTTGATGTTCTTTTCTCAGACGGAAATCTTGGTGAAACTTGCATTGGCTGGTTTTCTTCCTGGTGACTTTGTTTGTGTTGATCGGTTTTTTTGCAGTTGCGGAATTTGAGCAGCAGCGAAAACATTCGACCTGTGTGACTTTCGGAAAGATTTCAACTGTGTGCCTCAGTAAACGAATTGGAGAACCAATCACATGACAGGAAAATTGTCATGATTGACATCATCCTCTATGTGTATAGCTGAACACAGTAAGGATGCTGAAAATCCTTTTTTATAAAACACAAGGATGCTTACAAACCTGTTTTCTTTTTGCTCGAAATGTTTTACTAACGAAAAGCGCATTAGCAAAGATATTTGTCTCTTGGAAATCCTTTTCTCATGATCATTTAATAGATATTAAATGTCTATTAAATATGCACAATTTAGTCAATGCCACTGATATGAAATGAGTGAATGAAAGAAGAGGGCATGAGTACAAAATTGAAAAATATAAACGGGTCTTCCAAAAGAAAAAAAGTGCCTTTTTTGCAAACTTTTTAGGGCGACCTTGGCCAGAGGCCAGTCAGGTTTCCATGTTGGTTATTTTGGACTAACATTTGACCTCTATCGTGAACAGATGTACTGTCAGAACACATCTTCGTTTCACATTTAAATGAATTTTCTTGAAATTCATTGGCAGAAGCAGGTGGAACTTTTAATTTTTAAGTTAAAATACAATTATTTGCTGAAAACTTATTCGTTCAAATTAACTGGCCAGGTGACATGAAAAATCCAATTTTTTGTCAATCTATTTCATTTAAACTTATAATTATATCTTCAAATTTGATTTGCTTTCTTATTGCATGTTCTAAATTCTAATAATAAACATTGACTCGTCTTATTTATCACTCATATTGCCAATCTAATGCGCCTTTTGTATAGAAACGTTGAATTGAGATTGAGGAGTCTTTGCATGATGAATTTCACCTGATGTTTTAAAATCATCATTGAAGATCTCCAACGAGAAATAATACTTAATCAGATATATATTATTTTATCAATCAATCAGTCAATCAGTCAGCCAATCAATCAATGCAATCAACCGATCAATCAGTCAGATGAGTTAGCGTTTGAAAGAATAGCTGCCACACCTGACCTGTGAGTCCATTGAATGAAATCAAAATTATGTTCAACCTCTCTGCTCGAATTTGTTTAACTGAAACTCTCCGTTAGCCCGAACGTTTTGTTTGCATAAATGCATTGAGAGCTTTCCGCGTGGATTTTACCTTTGATTAATTCGACAAGTAACACGTTCGTTAACTCCAAAGCACTGGCCAAACGATCAACATTCTGGCCATAACGAACAACGTTGGATCTATTGGCCATCCAACATTTGTTGGCGAGATGTTGGGCAAAATTTGAAGTGATTCAAAAAGGTGGAGCAACCTAACAAATGTTTTAATTATCATTGTACGCGGATTATCGCGGATTGATTTTTTTATGTTGGCAGGTTTGTCACACGGGGCAAAACTAGATCCCAGATCTCAAATGCGAAATTGGCGAAAATGTTGGATTGTTTGGCCAAGGCTTAACTATGTAGCCTTTGAGAGCTTCCAGTGTTGATTACCTTGGAACAACTTAAACACCTTTGTCAACTCGAAATGTTTTGTAAATACCCCTTGAGAGCTGTCAGTATCGATATGATTTACTGGGGGTAAATAGCGGAATGAAATTTGCTGTGCTAAGATCTCGGTGATTCCCTTGCTAAATTATTTTCTTTAGGACAATCAGCCAAATCTCTGTTTTGAGGTGAAGGCAAATTTGATAAGCAACAAATAATGCTTCATAACGTATTTATCGGTAAGTTAATTATCAATGAATTACTACAGAATCATGTGGGAACCATCTAAGTTATATTCTAGTCACTGTAGTCCCTCAAATCCTTAGCTTTTTTTTGGGTCACCCGGTATATCCCTTGAGAGCTTTCAGCCTTTGAACAGCTCAAACACCTTCGTGAACTCTAATTGTTTTGTATATATCCCTTGAAAGCTTTCAATGTCGATTTACCTTTAAATAACTCAAACACCTTTGTTTACTCTAACTGTTTTGTACACCGGGTGTCTCAATAAAAAGGCTACATGCTTGAAAAGTTGTCTGGCAGGAGCTTAATTCCTAATATTATTGTTTCTACGTAGGTGTTATAGAACAAACTTTTGTACCTTGCTTGAAAGATTGACTAAATAATTGCTTAGTTACCCTAAATGAAAGTACAACATCTGGGCTTCTGCAAATCGAGAGGATTTTGATAACGGCCATCAAAGTCAAAAATCACGTGACCATTACAAATGAATATATGAATTTATTTTGTCAACTTTGTGCTGAATTTCTATAAGATGAACATCAGTATCACATTTGAATCAACCACCAAAAGGAAAGTAGATTTACTCAAGAATAAAATATTCAATGTTATTTGTTTGGAGTCATACGTTTTAATAAGATACCTTCCTTCGCCTTGTCAGACATCAGCCTTTTCCGCTTTCCTCATTGTCATTGCCTTCAACCAGCAATTAAATTTTAATGTATCATTGTATGTTGCCATTCATTGATCATTACCGTCCATATGTAATTTTAAGGCCCCGTTGCCATTAAGAACGATTTCAATAATACATTGAAAAGATCAAACCTCGGGTTCCGAGGAAGCCCAAAATGTTGATTATCACTGGGTATCAGACCTTAAGCTTAAGTCTCGTTTCTTGAAGTTATAGAACACAAGATAAATATATGGCTGTGTATTATGAATATTTTTTATTAAATTACACATTCTCAACATCATCTTAATATCTTGTGTATTGGAATGAAACACAACATTTGTGTTGGGTATACACAAACATTTGAACGTTAAAGATGGGTGGGTTTATAAAATCTCAGTACGTATCATCTGGTAAACGATTCCAAATCTGTGGTCCAAGAGATTTAGGAATGTTTAAACCAAAATTAGTTTGGTTAGGCCCGTAGTGTTGCAGATCATTTGCACGACGTGAAAATCTATTTAGAGGTTCTTGTATCGGAAATGCTTTGCAGAAAATTGGGATTTTAATTGTTTACGGTTTTGAAAATCTCTAAACAGAGGGCTCTTAACTTACTTAAATGCATTGCGCATTTTTCAGATTTGGAAAGCAGTTCTTCGTACGACAAGCTATGATCGTCGTAAAGAAATTGCAGAGCTTTCTCCTGTATTTTTTCGATCTTGTCCATAGATTTGACAAAGGAGAAAAACCACACTAAATGGGAGTTTTTAAAGTTCGAGAAGACAAAACTTTGGATGAGGACTTTCCTCTCCTTAAAGCCAATCAACGATTTTAGTCTTTTTAGCACATTTTTAACTGTGTTGCTGCTTTTTTTTTTACAAAGATCAGATATGTGAATATGTGGATAGGTTTATGATCTGTATTCATACCGAGCAGCTTTACTGTAGATTCGGATTTTATTGTTTTACATTGAAAAGAAATGATGTGCCCTACGGTATCTGATTGATCTTTTTTATGAGAAATGCATGGAATTTTTGAGGGTTAGCAATCATTTAATTTTTATCAAACCATGTAAGAGCAATGTTTGCTTCCTTTTCTAGAACGTTGATTAATTGTGGGAGGCCGTTAGAAAAATATGTTCGAATGTAATCATCTGCGTAATAAATATCAGATACCTCTTTGATAGAATTAAACCGATCATTAAAATATAAATGAAAAAGAATAGGACCTTAAACCGATCCCTGCGGTACTCCTGATAAAACACACTGAAAGTTAAATAAACATTATTTATTCGAACCGCCTGTGCGCGCCGTTTTAGATACGAGTAAATGAAGACAAGATAATTTTCATCGAAACCATACGCATAGAGTTTCTCTATTAGCAAATCACGAGGGGTACATTCCAAAGCTTTCGATAAATCCAACAGTATTGGCCCCAACAATAGTACAACTAGTAATAGCATCACACCTCTTTTTGTAAAGAACCTGATGCCAGCAATTTTAGCAAGTGACTCTTTATGATTCCCACAAACGTATTGTCAGTTAATCAATAATGTGGTGTTGTTTCTTGAGAACGAATATGAGATTGCTCATTTTTAAGTCGTAAAATTTAGCACTTTGTAGTGCATTGATTCTTTGAATTTGCTTGAATAAAATAACATTTTTGATATAGCCTGCTCAAAGGGAGAGTTGAAAAGTCGTGAATTCCTGAGTGTAATTTTATTCAAGAATTTGAATGAAGAGTTTACCCGTCTTACCCTTTACCACACTTCATGAATTTTAAAACTTATTTTAGATTTCAAAATTTATTTGGAAAATAACCATGTCAAACTTTCAAAAACAAACCCAACTAATTTCAATGCTCCTCCACTTTCAATTAAAATTGGGCGGGAACTCACTTGATTGCAGAAACAAAAGTATTATGAAAGATTCTGTTGATTGGTCAATTTTCGATTATAATACAATAGGTTTTACTTTTGATTGACATACATATTTGTTCAATTTTCTTTTTCGAAGAATAGATTCACACATTCAACATTCCGTACTTCTCTACCAAAAAAAAGCCTCGCTTCTGAAAAAGTGAAAAAAAGTTCTGTTTGGCAAGATTACTTAGCCACCTTAGGTGGCGAATATCAAGTTTGGTCTTCGACCATTTTAATTAGAACATTTTGCATCACGTACAACTACGCAAGACTACGTAAGAACATGTTGCATTCCGTAAGACTACCTGAGACTAGTTTTATCATATTACTGGTTATCTATAAACAGATATGACATATGAGTCCGCTTCTACTTCATAAGTTTAAAATCCAATCAACTAATCAGTTAAACGACTGATTAATTGACAGGTGTCTCTTTTTATCAACTTCATACTAGCGGTAATATGTGCTTTCTTATTTTCTTTAATGTAATGAGTCTGCTTTTTACCTGCCCTCTTTTTCATAATTTATTTTGATTCGTAAAATGGAATTTGCATAAGTTAATACCATATTATTGTTCTACGTTAACTTCATTGTTGTTAGGCATCAGACTTCGTGTTTATTGTTTAGCGCAATGCTTCTTGAACTCTGTTAATTGCTCCAGTTTTCGTTTGTTTTTTTTGCATAATTTATTTTGATTCTAACAATGGTATATTAATAAATTAGTCAGTTTTCATCGTTATCCATCAATTTTTTTGTAAGGCTTCGACTCAAATTGTAATTTTTAACGCAATATTTTTAACGCAAGTCTGTTAATGACTCTGGTTCTTGTGTGATTTTTACATAATTTATTTTGATTATAACATTGAAATATGCATACATTATTCAAATTTTATTTGTTATAAACTGAAGTGTTGTGTGAGGCACTATATCACAATGAAATATTCTCACATAATTGAAGAGTAGAAGCATAGGCACATGCTTTTTTGAGGTTCAGCTCTCAAAACAAAATTATGATGTCTTGGCTACTGAGATTTATTGGAAAGGGTTTCTTGTGTCGATAAAACGACGTGCTACCGATATCTTGAAAGAATTACAGTAATTTTCGATGCACTTTTGTGCCTTTACCAAATGTCGAAAGCACCACCAAGTACGTTTTACTAGTTAATTATTCTCAGTCTAAAGTTGCGAAAATTCGCTGTTTCTATGGATTTACGCGCTTCCTGCTGGCAGATTCTCATGTGGTCTTTCTTCGTTACTGCTCGATCTGATTGCAACGAAACACACTTTGCACTGTTCTCAATTCAAAGACGCTTTATTCAAGAAATTAGCTTGCTTTACTTTGAATTATTTATCAGTTTTACTTCATTTTTCTTCGTAGTTTGCACTGACCGATGCGTGGAATTTGTTTTGGCCTGTTCTAAACACGCTGGACTGCTCTGAAGCAAGCACTGGCAAAGTTATACAAGAAGAAGAATCGAGGCCTATGTATAAGACGCAGTCAAGGTAAGCTCGTCGTTTATCAAATAAGTTCATTTTCACTTCATGCTTGTTCTGCGTAGCGTATGTGTTATTTTTCTGTTGATTTACTAAATTTATTGTTTGGCGTTAAATCACTGTGAGGCATATTGCCAAGGTAACCTTGTTGTTCATCAATTAAATTCATGTTGCATTCATGTTTGTTTTTCTCAGATTATTTGATAGTAAGTTCAGATTTCATGTTGATTAACTAATGTTTGAAAAACCGCCAAACAAAAATTCCCCAAAGCATGATTTTTTTACCAATCTTAAAACTTTCTTTTCCTGCATTTGGTAAAAAAATTAATTTTAGAAGCCGTTATTATTTTAGCTACGCGAACGATAGATGGGGGTAGATGGCAAAACCTTACGAGCTATAGATTTTTTAGACATGCAGTAAATCCGTGAAAACCTTTGTTCTTGTGAGTCATAGTATGCTATCTAAACAAGATTATCATAAAATTCCATTGTAGTATCTGAAATTGTGCGAATGAACGAAAATTAGATTTGATAAAGATGTTTTGCAGTTCAACAGTGTGCATAAAACTAATTCGCTTATTATAACGCAAAATTTCACTAATTTTAAGGTAGAACCAGAATATGCTGAATCGTAACGATTGAATTAGCCCTTGACGTCTACACAACCGTGCACGATTTTAAGGTTCTATGCATAAACATGCAAATTCAGCAACCTTTGTCACAGAAACAATATTTAATCTGATACATTCGAACCCCGCTGCATTATCTCGAAATATCAAGGGGAATAAAAATTTGTTTGAGGAAGTTAATTTCCGATATAGACGAAGCTAAATCAACACTGAAGGCATTCAAGGGATATACAAATCAATTTGAGTTAACGAAGGTTTTTGAGCCATTTAAATTTAAATCAATACTGAGATCTCTCAAGGAATATGTGTAAATCAGTTTGAGTTACGAAGGTGTTTGAGTTATTCAAAGTTGAATAAATACTGAAAGCATCTTAAGAGATATGATATACCAAACATGTCCAGTTTCAAAACTAAATCAGCACTGAAAGCTCCCAAGAGATATACAAATCAGTTTTAGTTAACCGGCAGTTCAAGTTAAGCTGGTTTGACTTCATAGAGGCTCTACTTTTGTTTGAACTTACTCAGTGGAATTTTATTTGATTAAAACAAGAATGAGTTACTTTGGAAAACATACGACGAAGTTCTTAATGTGCAAAGCAATACGTAGTTGAATTAAATTTGCGTTGTTTGTTAGCTTTCTCAATATCATATGCCATACACAGACTCATGTTTGATTCAAGAGAGTGAAAATATTGTGCCTGATTTCATTAATGTTTATCTTCTTTAATTTTTGGAAAGGATCAGTTTGGGAATGAAGATTTTTTAACAGATGTCAATTACAGCTAGTACCAGTCATATTTATGAAACTATGCTTTAGACGAAGTTACTAATGTGCAATGCAATATGTAGTTGATTAAAATTTGCGTTGTTTGTTGGCTTTATCAAAATCATGGGTGTAAATATATACCATGTTTGACTAAACAGTCAGTTTCAAAAAGACAGTTCAAAGCCAATCACTATCTTCTATTCCTGATGCTTGATTTGGCGGAAGCATCAGTCAGATTTTAAAAATTATTCGGATAACCAATCAAATTGTTAGAAAAAAGAGTCATTCTGGCGGGAGGATCAGTCAGATTCAAAATATTCGATTTGACCATGACCACGAAACATGCCAGACCAGATTTGCATAATTGAAAAATCTCATGCGATGCGGAAGTGCCTGAAATCTGTCTGCATCATGGCTGCTTCTAACAGTCTCGTTGTGGTGAAGCAGCACGAGGAATTGCTGCACAAAAAAGAGACTCCTCATTGGGAGATAAAGGATATTTATGAATTAAGAAGAAGTATCGAAGACAATTTAAATTATGCTACCAAGAAATTAAATGCATGCATTTGATTCGATCTATCTAATACAGGCAGAAAGACCACCGAACTCAAAACCGCCTCCCAGCGAGGCAATGGAGGTAGGGATTTGGGTTTTAAAATCCAGCTTGTTTTTCTCGTTAAATTGTTTCAAGCTGTACGGCTCCTGAATTATTTAGTAATCTTGATTTTAAGAGGTGTTATTTTGTTTTATTTAGAACAAAATTTTCAATATGAGAAGCCAAATTAACAGTCAATTTAAATTTACAATATGAGAATTCAAAAACAAAAAAGTTAACTACAAAATTTTGTTATTTTTATTTTCTATTTTTATTTGTGATTAATTCTATAGTTTCCTTTGTTTTTGAAATTTAGGGCGTTTTTACATGGAAAAACAAGGCGTGGCCCAAGATAATTTTTTTGGGCTTTGCCCCTATACCCCCACATCATGAGCATCAATCAGATTTTCCCCTGGATCCGCCTCTGCGTGACTGCAAAGCAGTTGTGTCTTTTAGTGTGCTACGGATCCTAATGATCTTTGTATTTAAAAGACGAGCATGTTTTTTATCGCTGCCTTTATCGTGCTTATCACAAACAAGCAACGTTTATAGCTAAATGTTTTTCCAGCTGTTTTTGTAATTGATTACACGTTTTTCATGGAAAGTGCAAATTTAAAGGTAACGTGTTCGTTTTTAAAGTAGCACGCATATATTTGATCACCTGTTCTACTGTGAAAGGAGATAAAGCCTGATACAGGCAGGGGGTCGCAAGAGATCGCAAGAAATTAGATAAATTTAGTTGCGATGCTTTGCGATTATATGACTAGCTAAATGGTTCAACGTAACATGTACGTCATAAACAAATTTGAACATCAATTACATTCGTTAATTTCGATAAAATCAAGTAGCGGCCATTAGCTTGGGTACGTTTTTTTGGCACTGAAGAGTAGAATCGAACGTTTTTGAGAACATGAGTTTTGAGAAAATTTAGACGACCGATTGTTTGTTCTTGCATTTGGCTCATCAGTTTGCTTCAAAACTAACATGAAGAAAGTTCGTTCCTGGGGAATAATCCTGGTAGGTTCGATGCAGCCAGGCAAATCTCTATGGACAAAAATATGAGGTCTGTGTGTTTTGATTGGCTTGAGTCCACTCATAACGTGTGAAATCTATTTGTTCAAGTCACAAATCGCATTTTCAAGTGTGAGACTCGAATCTTTTGTTCCTTGCACCCTTGCACTCATGATAGCTGGAAGAATTTTTCTAAACAAAAGATTGCGGTTTCAAACAACAATTGACAATGCGATTTAAAAGAATAGATTTCACATTCTGAGCGCGCTCAATGAAATCAAAATAAACAAAGACAGCAGAACTTTATGATTTCGTTTATTATGAATTGCTTGGCTGCCGTGAAGATGTTAAAATCTTTTCGTTCTCAGTCTTTGTAGTGACAAATCGTATTGTTATGTTTGAGACTGCAATGTTTGTTTTCCACTATTCCCCCTGTTACTCATTTGAATTTCATATATTTAAAATATGTATACCTCTGAGAAGCTCGTTTTTGTTTATGGTTTATATTCTAACTTGAGAACATTTATCTTTAAAATACTGTCATTCATTGCGCATGTATTATATCCTCACAGAAACGGGATAAGAGAAATATTCCCTTCAATTTATTATAGATTATTAAAAGAAATGCACAAAATGGTTTCCATATACATTGGTTCCATTCATTCTTGCTCCAAAATGTTCTTGATCTGGTACAGCTTAAAGTCGGGCGTTGTACATAAAAATTCTTCAGTGCTGGATGTTTTTTAATTTCTCACAAATTTAGTACTGAAAGCTTTTTAAAAGTTCCTTTTGGACCATTACGTTTCTTGGCCAGTAGTAGGTAAAAATAACAGCAGAGATACGCTTCCATATTTTAAATTTAGGAAAGCGTTATGTGGCACTTAAATGACTACAATTAGCATTTAATGTCAAAATTATATCAGTTTCCCTTTTCTTCATCTTGGCAATGCGAACGGTCTACAGTTAAACTTACTTTTACTCGAATTCGCTTTACTCAAACTATCGATTATCTCGAATTGTTTTGTTCATCTCTTAAGAACTTCCAGCGATTTAGCTTCGGGTAACTGAACATTTTTGTGATAAAGCTAACAAACAACACAAATTGAATTCAACTACGCATTGCATTGCACATTAATGACTTCGTCTAAAGTGTAGTTTCATAATTATGACTGATATTAGCTGTAATTGATATCATAAAAGAATCTTCATTCCCGAACTGATCCTTTCCAAAAATTAACGAAGATAAACATTAATGAAATCAGGCACAATATTTCCACTACCTTGAATCAAACATGAGACTGTGCATGGCATATGTCCACCACGATATTGAGAAAGCTAGCAAACAACGTAAATTTAATTTAACTACGCATTGCATTGCACATTAATGACTTCGTCTAAAGTGTACCGGGTGTCTCAAAATAAAATCCACCCGTTTGGTGGCTTGTATCTCGAAACCTGTAGGGCCAAAAACTTCAAATTATTTTGAAAGCGACGTCCGAGGGACAAAATTAGAATATGCAATACGAAAAAGGTGGGTGCGACCACCTTTAGGCATCGAAAAATCCTAATAATTTTGAAACTTTGTATCTGCTTCTTTTTTTTTTGCATCCACCTCTACTTTAGTATCCTTTTACAGTTTTATTCTTACCAGAAATATATATTATATATATATCTATATATCTATACCGGGTGTCCCAAAAAAAGATAACAGCTTCGATCAAGCGCTGCGAGTTGAACTCAAATTTATTCGAAACAATTGTAAAAATATTTCTCTGTAATCAGCTTAAAAATTGATATCTGGTTTGTTATTATTTGTGCATCGAGCGTCCAGATATTAATTCTGAAAGTTAAAATTTGCCTCCAACCCAAAGCCAGAGGTATAGATTTTCGTCTAAATTGCGTCTTTGGAACTCCTAAACCACAGCGTTTTACGAAATGAATTTAATGGTGCTTGGAAACACACTCAGAAAGAATTCCTAAAAATGGAAATTAAACGCTTATTTATGGATGTAGCCACTATAAAGTGTCTTAGTAACAGCAATTTTAGTTTTCAAAAAATGCATTCATAGACAACTGATTTCCAAGATTCTTTTTAGAATCATTGTTCAGAAGTGTTTTCAAAAACGAAATTTGCTGTCTGGAACACTGCCATGATCCAGAAAATCCTACAACACGATCTTTTAAGAGCGTAGGCTAAAATTGAAACCTCTGGTTTTGAGTGGGAGGCAAATTTAAACTTTAAATGTTACTATCTCAATTCTCAAAAGATTAATATCAACAAACCAGATTTCTATTTTTAAGTTAACTATAGAGGATTACTTAAAAATAATTTTTGACAAATTTGAGTGATTTTCTCAGCACTAGCCTAAATCAAACCTGTTACCATTTTTTTGGGATACCTGATATATACATTTGTTTCAATTATTACTGTTGGATTTTTTGTTGTTTCTATGATTTTTCTTAACAGGCCAAACTTGATAACCTTGCTTCCTTAGGGTCGTGTAGTTTGCAAATTGTCTACCGTATTGCATTTTATAATTAAAACTGAATTGTTTGCTCTATAGTTTTACACCATTGTTGCTAAGCTTATTTGCCAATTTTTGTAACATAATCATGCATTTACATTTAATAAACAGTCAATTAAAAATGCAGCCAATCACTAATAACTCATTTTTTACTTTCTTTCAATGGGATATTTTTTATTTATTTCAAAAATGCTTTTGTTGTTGTAATACTTATGACTTTGAATGTTAGAAGCTCAACTGCCCTGAGAGAAAGTCCTCTTGCCCAAAAGCTGTTCCAGCTTTTCTGTGTACTTTATGTAGAATCTTCAGAGATTTAAACGATTTTTAAATTCGCACCCATGGTATCAAATTCCGTGCTGGAGAATTTTTCAGTGGGGGCCAACGCCATGAAAAATTAAATTTGATGCTTTAACTCTTGTTGTTGTTTTTTCTCGTGAAGACAACGATTTCAAAGCGTTTAACATATTGAATTAAATTTCACGTTAGCTTAAAATTCGATGACACATAAGTAATGCCGTTTATGTATTTAACTATGATTAATTTACATTGAACTGTAATTTAAACATATATCATTCAAGGACTGACGCAGATGTGCTTCATCGGAACATAAAAATCATTGGAGAAGTTCTTGCAAGACACATTTTTAATTTTACAGGAAAGGTAGGTCTACTTATCAGTTTGGTATTTTTAAACAACACTGCTACTGCGTGAGGTATTATAGTCCAGCAATTCTGGCAACAGTTTATTACTCGTAGTAAGGCGATTTAAACCAAACGATTCTCAAATTCGTGCCCACGGTATCAAATTCCCTGCTGGAGAATTTTTCAGTGGGGGCCAACGCCATGGAAAATAAAATTCGATGCTTTAACTCTTGTTGTTGCCTTTTCTTGTGAAGACAGCGATTTTTAAAGCGTTTAACATAAATTAGATTTCATGTTAGCTTGACATTGAAAATTCGAGACAGTTACTTAATCAACACTCTCCCCATACTCTGAGACGAACCTTAATCAACATTGTTGCTGTGATAATGCTTTGATTTATGTGTTCCAGTTCATAAACATTAATACAAAATCCTGACGTATTTCCTTAAAAAGTCAATTTGCAAAAAGTAGAAATTATTCATTTCTTTCATTTTTTGATAGTCTTCATCGAAGAACTTGGAAATTTTGTCGGGATCAATGGTAAGTTGACAATCAAATTGATAAATTGATGAACCAAGAAACATGTTTGATGAATTGAATGATTTGTTTGTTTATAAATTGTTATTAATTTTTTGTTCCATAAATTTTACACTGCTTTAAATGATTCGTCTTGTATTTATATAATTTTTGTTGCTGTAACATTCCACTCTTGCTGCTTGACCTGAATGACCTGAATGGGTTTCGGCAATCCAGTCAGTTGAAAAAATTATTGTATGGGCGTGGTACCATAAATATGATAATAATCCAGTCAGTTACGGAGGTACGGAGGTACGGAGGGGAGAAATGTTTCTTCCTTGTGGCTTCAGTCGATTAGCATTGTGAACGTTTGGTTTAAACAGGAAAAAGCATGCCTCCTTCCCTACACCTCAACTATATAGAAGAAAGCAGCACTTCCCTCGCAGCTAGTTTAATATATTAATGCAAGATGTAAGTGACATCGAGCATTCTCTTTAAGCATTGACGACATACCTTTTCAGCTCGGGTTTGTTTACACGCAATTCAGGTATTTCACAATCTCTCTTGATAATACTTTTGATGTTTGTAACATATTTTATGCCATCTTTCAATGCACGAAATAGAGGAACACTAAACCATCCCAAGGGTTTGGTCACATGACTTTAATTTGATGTAAGCAAGCCAGAGTTGAATTGGTATATTTAGTTTAGCATTCAAAGACAATATTTTTTAAACACCAGGCTACATAAATTTGTGTTGAAACAACATGTTTTTAAAATTATGGAGAACATTTTGTACATTTTGCACATGCACATTTGAAATTGCATTATCTTAGGATTAATGTATTTATATTGATTTCTAGGAACCTGATAAATTGTTCGTTTCATCGTGGTTAGACCAGATTGCAAAGGAACCTAGAAGCACTCAACTGATCACCCGAGATCACATGTTTTTAAGATCATCTGAAGAGGTAAAAGTTATTGCTATTATTTTGTTCTCCCCTGATATGGCCACACGGCTAATTAATAAACAACGTCAAATT
>JAYJMH010014066.1:0-22004 GCA_036873815.1 Phacellophora camtschatica
AGTTCTGTAGCGTAGTATACTTAAAAACCTGTAAATTTTAAATTGTGGCAAAATGATACCTACCTACCTACCTACCTCTCAGTGAGCGCCAGCGTACTTTTGGTTGGTTTAGTTTTTCATTTATTCAATTATTTTACATTTTCTTTTCAAGGTAAACGATGGCCATTTTCTCAATAAAATTAGAAACGTACCCGCTGGCTCTGGCAGAATGGACCTTCACAATCTCGTTTTTCCTGTGAGTTAACTTTGTTATATTGCAGTTTTAGTGGACACAGTTCATATTGTATTTATATATCCTGTTGTTTCTTCTCACAAAGTTTTCATATTTCAAGATTGAAGTTGCACACTTGTATTATAAACATGATAAATTTATGGTTAAAAAATGATATTTGATTTTATAATAAATCAACCAAGTTTATAGAGTGGCTCTACGCCAGGGGACTGGACGATCTTAAAATAAATATAGCTACTCCTCCAATCAAATTTGCCTAGCTGAAAAACGTTATTTTTTCAAGTGTTTACTTTCAAAAACTCGTTCTCCAGGCCCGCTGTTGTGGGTAACAGAATTGCCGTTTATTTTTAAACGCGGAGCCCTTTACTTTCTCTATCCATCCCTTTACTTAATAATCTGGTTTTATGCCATTCGACGCGACATTTTGGGAACGATTTTTTTCATCAAATTCTTTGAATTTTGTCCGCTAAACTACAGTTGTCTCTCTTATTTGGTTGGAAATTAAACTGATGTCACTTTCCGTAGAGTAGCGGATCGCAAGATAGGCTATTAACGTGAAATCTCATTGAAAGGGAGCAGGAATTTTTGAATTGTGAAAATGTTTAGTTGAATTCCAGGACTAAATAGAATTGCAAAGAATTGCGAAGAATTGCATGTATGAATTTCTAAAGAAGCGTTACTCATCTATATTTCGAAAGCTCGGCACGGATGTATGATATATTTAATAGCTGACGAAGGAGTCTTGATTTTTAAAATTATTATTGTGCAAAATTACATACTCTTTACTTTTATTATATGCAAATAATAGTTCTTTAATTTTCAAACACCTTTTTCTTAGACACTTGCAGTCCTGGTAACCTATCAAGGGGTAATAGAGAAACCAAAACAGGTTTGTGGTTAAGTTGTTTTTAAACGTAACTTGCACCTCAAATTTGTGTTGTCTGTTGTTAGGATATGCGTACACGTACATTTATGCTCATATCTGCATGGTTTGTGAGTAAGATATTCGTGCATAATGTCATAAAGTCACATAATGTTGGAAGATTATCGTTGCATAGTGTTTAAGATGTTTCCCAGCTTGGCGAGTTACTGTAAGGTACAATAATGTGATGTCTTGATGGAAATTGATAGCGCCCATGAATAATTGGACTAGATTGTTCGTTTGATCGTTCGTTTGCTCGTTCGTTCGATTGATTGTTTGATGTGTGCTTAGAGAAATATGGATGCTGCAATGTGCTTCAGAATACAGCAAAAACCCCACATAATCTATATTTTGGAATTGAACCTGGTATAAGGCTTTCAAATTAAAATCATACTTTATTTTAATAGTTTCACGGGTGGAGAACAAAAAATACTCAATTTTACTTGGTAAATATGTTTCCATGATTTCAACAAGGTCTTTAGAACTTTGATAGCAGAGTTTTCATTTTGAGTAGATTAAATGCCGGTATTTCAGTCTGTATGTTCTATATACGGGCTTTCACTTCACAAAAGTCGTGGTCAAAAACGGTGCTCTACTTTTCAGCATAATGTTAATTTGCTTGTCATGTGTTTCTTATTGCTACGTAACAGTTTTGGTGCTATGTAAAATTTACGTTTTAATTATAAAGTTTGATTTCACTGATACCGCAACATCTCTATTAAGCCCCCCCCCCCGGGGCTTATTTAATTTTGAAAGTTCTAGAGGGGAGCTTAAAATAGAGGAGGGCTTATTACGGGGACAATTATGGAATCATGGTCGTTCGATCTTTTAATGCTATCCCTGCCATTTTAGTTTAGGGGTATGTGGTTTTATAGTATTAGATTTTAGTGTATTTTAACTTTTTATATAATATTTTTTGTAATTAAATCATACATTGCCTGCAATATTTTATACTTCTTTTTTTTAATTATATTGTGAAATGTTTAATTACATAAATACATAAAATAAAATTGAACAAGATAAGAAATGTCTGACTCTCAGGCAAGTGAAACTGGAAATTGGAAATATTGCAATGAACTACATTATAAGCTATCATTGAATTCTTGCATTTGACTAAATGAGCCGTTATCTTAAAAGAAATTAGGGGGGGGGCTTAATGAAGAAAGAGATTGTTTTATATTTTGGCTACGAAAGGGGGCTAATAGATGTGCGAGGACTTAAAATAGAGAGGGGGAATAGAGCTTTTACCGTAAGCTCGCATTGATATCTCCAACATGAATTTAAAATTCTGTAAAGATTTACCATCTGAAACTGTGACATTTTGTTCATCTATAGGTCATTAGGGTGTCCTGAGTGTGAAAGGTTTAATGATTAAATTATTTATTTTTCTAGATTGATTTGGTGAAGAGTTTGGAACTAGGTCTCAATAGCCAATGCGCCAGATTGTGTGTCATTTGTTTGACAATTTGTATTCTGGAGATGAAATCTGTTATGCTTCGGTAAGCTTTTATTTTCTTGGTTTAATAAGTTTAAATTCACTCAATATATCAATGAAAAGACTTTTTTGAACGCTTTCTAGAAGAGAGCTTGGATTTGAATCTCGTCCTTGAAACTTCTTAACCTCGCTGCTTATTTATAGTTAACTATATTTATATATCAATGAAGTAGATAAGCCAAAATTTGAACAAAAGCTACTATTTGTTCCCCTTAGTTAAGAAAAGGTGAAGGCGCTGTGTTTTGAAACCTAAATCTATGCAAGAGTCGTCGCAACTTCTAACCTCAAAACTTGTTGCTAATTTGGTTTAGTCCATCCTTTAAACCATCCAATAATTAAATCCATCCTTTCGAAGGCTGTTAATTTCATGATTGTTTAAGAACATAGTTACTTGGAACTTTTAAAAATTTGAGAACTGCATCCATAATGACAGTTTTTTAATCAATGCTAAGCATAATTTTTTTCTTCAGAATTTTGCCTTCGATTCTTATCAAGCTGTCAAAGATATCAGCAACTGTTCCGATGTCCATACCAATGCTAGAATTTCTCTCCAGTAAGTATTCAGCGTTCAGAGTTATTGGAGCATTTAGAGGAAAACTTAAAAATTAAACTTTTGATTAGATGTTAGCTATTAGTAATTGAATAATGGGCAGTTTAGCCAGAAAGCCGTTGTATTTCCTTTGGAATTAAAAAAAATATTTTGCCAAGTAACAAGCAAGATATATAAATTATTTTAACTGAATTGAACTCCAGTAAGTATTCAACGTTCAAATAAATTGAGGCGGTTGACAGCAATACTTCATATTCAAACTTTCAATGAGATCAGGGGTCAGGAATATACTTCTCAGATTTTGAATTTTTTTCCCAGACACAAATCCCAAAATGCCAAATATCTTGAATTTTTCCCTATATGATTTCCAAATGAATCGTGAAGAACAGTCACCTCTAAATGAAATTTTAAATAGGGAAACTCAATTTTAGATTTTCGCAAAAATGGACCTAATTATAGGCATTGTTTATCGTAAGATTAGATTTAAATTTGTTAAGCCCAAATATTCTTAGCGAAATATTTACCATATTATAAACACACTTCATAAGAAACCGCTTATAAGATACTGTAGCCTCGATATTTCAAAAAGTAACGAAATGTAATACCTGGATTAAGAAGCTAAGAAACTTCTGCAATTTGTAGCTTTAATTTTGTTCGGATTACCACATAAAATAGTTTATTCCTTAGTTTGAATTCTTTAAATAGTTGTTTTAAAATCTGTCTAGGCACCTTGGAAGCCCTTTTAACCAAAATACGTTAATTATACATTTAGAGCATTAAGAATTAAAGAAACTAGTTAGAAAGTTTTGTTAGTAAGTAAGTAAAAATGCCCTAAAATTTAAAAACTGCCAACCCGGGGGCCTAGGTTTCTTATAAAAAATGCGTGCATTGTTTTTAATTCTTTCTGTACAGTTGTTTTACAACATAGCTAACTAATTTTAAGATAATACAGTACAGCTAATTTATACCAACTAGTGTGTAAAATATGAAAAATCGTAAATGATTGAATATACAAATTTAAAAGATATAATTATAATGAATGACTGTGTCATACGTAGCCAACGTTTGGGATATATGTTTTACACAGATGTCAAAAGCCGCAAATGCGAATAATTAATTATACGTTGTTTATTCAGTTTTTAAAGATATTTAATGTGGGAGAACGTTTTATGTTTTCTGGAATGGAGCACCAAATCTTTTGACATCTTTATGATACAGTGTTAAATTGCGATTGCCTTAACTGACAGGGAAGATCGTTTATAGAAAATAGTTCATTCATAAATGTCGGATAAAAAACCATTCAGTGTTTTATAGATTTCAATTGCAAGAGTTTGCAGATTCCTCTGATGTAATGGCCCACTACCTTGTGGACCATAAAAAGACTAAAAAAGCTGCACCGATTAAATTTGATTTGTTTCAGCTTATTGCCGCTAGCTTGAACTAGTGTTTGTTATAACATTTGTTTTATTAATGAATGCCATCTGAAAATTCGCCTCAAACAGTTATCGGTTTATTGGCTCCCGAAATAAATTAAAGCGTTTGCTGTTATATTTGAGGCAACGTTTTTCATTTGGAAAAAGCCACAGATTTGTAATTGACAGTTACGCAGATATTGTGATTATTTCTTTGTTCAGAACTTGGAAGGGGTAAGGTTCCTTAAATACCCATTGCTAACAAGCGGCCATTGCGGTGAAAATTACCCATGTTGCATTTCTATGACGATTTGTGTGTTATCTGAAAATAGGTTTGGACCTATTAACGACTTATCTATAGCTGGAAATGACATGTTTCTTTGCTTGGTGGTCAAGATTAGTTTGTTTACTGCATCAACCTTCATTGGAGAACCGTATAAATTTGATTTCGTTCTTTGTAAAGATCTTCTTGCAGTATTTGTAAAGGCTGCTGGTTAGCAATGAGTCTTTAATCGAAGAAATTTAATTTATCTTAAAAAGAATATACGGCGTTCTTCTCTCCTAGAAACTTTAATATTCAATATTTATATAGAAACGATTTATCCGCTACAGTGCGGAATGCGTATAACCCAATAACATTTAATATCTGAGTTTTTAATCTATTGTCATTTTTACACAAAGTTTATAAGTATTATCATTTTTACAACAGATTTGAAAGAAATTAAAGAGCTGTATTCAAACTTTGTTGAAGAGCAGTACATGAGTATATTTGCGATTGCTTTGCCCTACACAGATGCGCACAGGTACTTACAAGATAAAATTTCATTTTGATTTATTTTATTTCAATTGCATAAAAAGGATTTTTATTCTATTGTTTGCTAATATACTTCAGCCAAGTACCGATTGATCCAACCAAAATGTTTGAAAAATCACCACAAATCGATTCTCATATTTACATGTCATGTACAGGAAGGGCTAAATTAATTGTAGCAGTGTCAAATGTTTCACCATCATATTAAAGACAATGCAATTCTGACGGTTTAAAAGTAACCATGGTTTTGATGCATGGTATGTGTTGTTATGAGAAATATAATAAATCACGTTATTGCAAGTTGCCATCATTTCATATTGGTACAATGTTATAACTAGCTCAAACGTCTAAACAAATGTTACAAGTAGCTCAAAATAAGGTTTTTCATGTCGAAAGTACGTCATCACTCGTCAATGGTACCAAGATAACGGCAGTTTCTAAATTTAACTTGATCCTTCTAAAATTTCATTTGAAACTCCTAACAAAACCAAATTTTGGTGATTTTTCAAACGCCTAGACGTTTTTGGTGTTACCTAAAACTTTCACATCATA
Source organism: Phacellophora camtschatica (assembly GCA_036873815.1). Lineage (NCBI taxonomy): Eukaryota > Metazoa > Cnidaria > Scyphozoa > Semaeostomeae > Ulmaridae > Phacellophora > Phacellophora camtschatica. The sequence goes on from JAYJMH010014066.1 coordinate 5,975, forward strand.
TATACTTGGGGACTTTAACTTTACTTGTATTCCCATTACTTGGACCTTTGATTGAGTTTGAGACAAGCAAATCTATGATAATGTTTTACTTGGTTTACAAGTATCTTTCCAATCAAGCTCTCTTGTGATCTGTGGACAAGAAACTTCAAAAATGGTTTGCTTTCAAAAAGGGTGAAAAAGTGGGATGGAATTGGAATCGAAGGGAAAAATACCTCTTTTTCCAATTTTAAAAATATTTTATCTATATTTTGTAACCATTCAAATATTAATTTTCAAGAGTTATTACAATGGTATTTAAATTGTGGAAACTGTCGAGTAAATATTTTGGGTTTGAAACTCTACATTTTATTTTTTGGGCCATTAAATTTGAAAACTGTACACGTTATAATATATATTATCACTCATAACTTTTGCTATTGTTACAAAATATTCAACGTAGATGTATTCTTGGAGCATTTTAGCATTTAGATACTGTGTACTTTTACTATCTCTTGGGTTAAAAAAATTCCTAAATTTTTTATTTTTTTGGGTTCCAAACATTTTCAGTTTTATTTTTTTGTGGTACTGTATGTCTTGAGTGAAAAAGTAATACTGAGTACCCCCTCCCTGGGACCGTATGATGATTTCTCATGACAAAGGTACGACTTTATAAGAATGGTAGTAAATCATTTTCTAAAGCCATCTGAGCTGATCTAAGAATATGGCAATTAAGTTCATGTGTTGGAGGATTTCTTCTTACATGCACGTTTGTTTTGTAGATATTCGTCATATACAGTTACTCTTGCGCACTACGTCATTGCTTCGTGGTTTACTAGGTGCCGTTTGACATTTCGAAAGGGATTTGTACGACTCATAACAAAGGTATTTGTTTCTGTTTGGACGCTAGTTACATGATATCAGATTGCTTCTATATCAGATTTTTACCAGTCTTTTATAGCGGCATCGCTATCGTTTGCTATAAATATTATTTGACATTTCGAAAGGGATTTGTACCACTCATAACAAAGGTATGTGTTTCTGTTTGGACGCTAGTTACATGATATCAGATTGCTTCTATGTCGGATTTTTACCAGTCTTTTATAGCGTCGTTGCTACTCATTACTCACAAAAAAGCTGTGTGTTTTATTTGACATGATTACATGATTCTGGATCACTCTTATCTTGCGAATAATTTATAAATAAATTTCGTAGTGTGCAACTGGGTCTTTGTGTTTTTATGGGTCATTTTCTGTTTGGCAAACCTGGGGTGAAGCTAGAACAGCAGTGGCGAACACAGATTGGTGGCGTCGTTCTGTGCAAGTAAATCACAATGGGAACAGTGATAGTGGTAGCATGTTTGTTTATTTTGTGCATTTTACTTTTTTCTCTGGCAATCATTTTTTATAAGGTTAGTTTATAAGTTTTTCCAATTCTGTGCTGAATTACATGAAACGAATTTTGTTCAACGATAGCTTGGTACCATTACAATTCTAAATAAATCTTATCTAAATAAATCTAAATAAATGTATCTGCCGCACAACTACCGTAGGCTCGAAAAATATTCGTTGCGGTTGACTAGTAGATTCTAGACCATGGCCAATATAATCACGCACATCATCTCCAGGTATATATGACAAAAAACAGTCGTTCTTAAAATACACACTTCATAATAAACTTAAAAAGTATCTACCCGTTTGACTCTGGCGTGAATTCGATTGCGAATTATAACAGTTGCGAGTTGTCAGTTGCTAGTGGATTTTAAAATATTCCAAAATATGAAAAGGGATATTTTATTAGTTGTAGAAAAATGCAGAGGACCAGGGTAATTCTTTTCATTTCATTAACTTTTACTAAAATTAGTAAAATTCACTCTTACAATAAGGTTGTCAGCTGTTAAATAGAGCGTTGTCATCCTTGGAAATAGATACTGTTCCGTAACGGCATAAACGGGGCGACTACTTTTTGTTTTTCCAGCACATTATCATAATATTAGGGAGGTTAGATCCAGAACAAATACAAGTATGAGTACAAGGTTAAAAAATGTACTCCAAAACATGATTCAGCAAACAAACAGCAGCTTTATTTGTAATACTTATATTCTATTTTCGCAATGTCTAGGGTTCTTGGAAGATTAGGCCTTCTTGCTGTCACCATAATTAAGCCAATTTCCTCGTCTTCTACGAGTCTTTGGTTTGTTTTTCCAAGCGACAACGAAAGATGGTCAATTTCATATTGCAGATTTAAAACACAACTTTCTGATACCCCCATGGGAACACAATTTTTCACAAGTGTATTCTTTAAATTTTAAGCTCGATTGTTTTCCATATTGTACTCGTAATTGAAACCTGCCTAATATCTATATAAGCAGAGGTTGAAGCTGTCTTACCCAACAAGAGCAGATTTTGTAACAATAGTAAAATTGACACGCCAATTTGAAGGTGATTAGACATAAGACAAAAGCGAATTTTCACAAGCAGAAAATCAAAACAACTCAAAGCCATATTTTTATTTTCTGCTTGAGAGAATTTGCTTTGTCTTGAATGGCTATTCGCTTAGAATTTGGCGTGTCGATTTCACTATTGTTACAAAATCTGCCCTTGTTGGGTAAGACAGCTTCAACCTCTGCTTATATAGATACTTGTCTTACCCTTGTTGTCTTACTCTTATCGAGGAGAGTTAACTTGATAGGTTTGTAATTTGAAAACGTACCATTACTTTAGTTTTTTGACCAAATATTGTGGAATTATTAGTCATATATTCACCAAGCCCCTCTTGTTCATTTTCGTATTAAAATAGTCCTGGCTACAATCAAAATTGACAATATTTTTGGCTACAATCAAGAAGGGGCTTATATTATATTTGAAAATAATTACTTGTTAAAATATAATTTGAGAACTACATTTTGATGTTTAAGAAGAAATGCAATTAGCCACAGATATCAGCCCATCGTTATAATTACTATCGTGGATTCACCCATTCCAATCAAATGCCAATAATCCTATTCGTTGTAACGCACAACTCTCATTTTGAAAAGACGAACTCGAAAATATTAAATCGCAACTTGCATCCGAAATAATGATTTTCGAGATGTCAATCGTAAGTTGCAAGTTGCGAATTTCAAAATAAGATGCCTTGATTTATATACTCCACTGTCTGTTGTGCCAAATTGCACCAAATCTACTCGGAAAGAGAAAATTGATTTTGCAGACCTAATCATTTAAGGCTTTAAGCTTTGCAACAGTGCGGTACGTACATACCAAACATCGATTTGCACCAATTCACATTTGATCCGGCATGACAGTCACAAAGATATTCTGTTTAGCACACTTACAACACAATATTAAATGAATTTTATTTTTTATTGAAAATATTACTTTTTAGGGTCTTCAGTCCAGTGCAATTATAAGGAGCACTACATTTTCTTCTGGAGATAAATCTTCAGTTACAAGCAAAGCCACGTCTCTTGAGGAAACGCAAGAATTTCACGAGGACATGAAGGAAGTGTGTTCTGATATGATGGCAAAGTATTCGTTTTCAACTCTTTCGAATCAACCTAAAAGGTAACGCATGATTATTATGTTTCTAGATTATCTTCTTTTGCATTCATGATTTAGCACAGCGTGGCAATCAATTTTTATGATGATTTATCCCCGGGTGTCCCCAAAAAGGCTACACGTTTCCAAAGCTGCTGGGGAGGAGCTTAAGTTTTGATAACTTTGTTTCTATTTGAGTGTTATAGAAGATGTTTCAACTTGATGTTTAATACCTTGCTTGCCAAAATTGACTCGATAATCGCTGAGTTACGCCAAATAAAAGTACAACTTTTGCGTTTCTACAACATCAGAGGTTGTTATAACGACCGTGAACGTCAACATCATGTTACCATTACTGATAATTTCTTTATGTGTTTGTTCAACTGAATTCATTTAAGGCCAAAATATGTCGCATTCAGAATCAGCCATCACAAAGAAATTCGATTTACTCAATAATCGGAATATTCAAAATAACTATACTTTGGAGTTGTGGGTTCATGACCAAGTCAGACATGGGTTTATTTTTTCATTAGTGTTACTGCTTTCAACCAGCAATTAAATTTTAATGTATCTTTTTGTGTTGCCATTCATTGATCATTGCCATTCGTTGATTTTAGAAATTTAGGTGCCAACGTATCAGTAAGATGCTACGGATAAGAAACTTTTTTGAATTATAATTTTTTTATCGTTTTTACAGTTAACGATTGATTTCATTCCATGTTTTTTTCCTCATATATAGGCAGCTGTTTTATATTCAGTCCCTTGATGATATTTTTCGTGATTTCATAAACAGGTGGGAATTTTGTAAAACAGAAGATTGCTGTTTCACACACGACAATCCGATTAGATTTCACACTCTGAGTTCCAAAAATAGAATTTATGTAAAAATCATGGGGGAATTTTGTAAAACTAAAAATCGCCGTTTTAAACATGACAATGCGATTTGTCACCGTAAATAATTGATTTCAACACCTTCAACGCAGCCAAGCAAATCATAATAAACGAAATCATAAAATTTAGCTGTCTCTGTTTCTTTTAATTTGATTGAATGCACTCAGAGTGTAAATCGCAAATCAGTTCTTTCAAATCAAATCAAATCAATTAAATTACAACGAAATCAATTCTTTCAAATCGCAAATCCCATTGTCATTTTTGAAACCGCAATCATCTGTTTAAAAATTCCCCTCCGTTGGCTCATCAATGACTGAACATTTTTACTCACCCTGTCCACTAATGTTTTTTTTGATTATTTTCTTATTCGTCTTTCAGGTCTGCTGTCGCAGATTTTATTTTAAAGAATGGACTGTCTCAAAGTTGGTTGGTTGGAAACACTTTAGTGACAGTAACAACGAGTGGAACAGCGCTAGATGAGTGCAGAATTTGCATTCAAAAGCAAGCAAAAATTACTGCAAACAAAGCTGCTGAGAAACTTCGACAGCTGAAGTTTATAGAAGAAAGAGGAAAAGAGAACGAGAGAGACGCGAGAGATATGAGAGATTCGAGAGAGGCAAAGGATAGGAGACAATATGTTGATGATAATGGTATACCATTAGCTAAAGCTATTGAGAGAGTTGAATTCAGCAGTGATAGTCCAAAGAGTATCTCCCATGTTAGAGATTCGCTCGTTGATGTGGAGACTTTGCCAATTGCTGCAAAAAATACGAAAGAAGCAAGAAAATACGATAGAGTATGTAAACAAAATTTTCATTTTTAATGCAGTTGTATATCTTTATCATATTTTATGCACCGTTAGTTGTATTTTAACTGGGGTTAATAGGGGTATGTCGCTGCGCAGGAGTGGAAGTATTTCCAGGTCTACCAACACATTTTTTGGGCTTGCCGTTTGGATTCAGTTTTGTACATGTGCTCTTTAATTTAAATTTAAATTTAATTTTTGTTAATTATTTTTAATTTAACTTCCTTTCCTTTTTAAGGCCTTTTTATTGTTGATTCTATTTTATTATCATGATTATTCTTATTCTTATTATTATCATTGTTCGTCCTGCCAACTTTCAGTTGGCAGAGACAGGTGCATTGGTGCCATGGCCGGAATTCTTCCAAGGCCCAATCAATAACAGTAAAGAGCCTAATTCCGCAGTTAGGACCAGTGTATTTATGCCCAACTTTCTGCAGGGGTGTTGATGGGCTTTACTGATTATTTCTGTTGATGTAGATATAGGGATGGGGGTACTGTTAATTAGTATTTATTTTCTGTTTGACCATACTACTTGTGATTTTCTGTTTGACCATGCTACACTACTTATGATAAAATTACACTACTTATGATGGAAAATTAAGTAGAAAGTAAACAGATGTGGGGGCAAGGGGATGCGAATAAATCACGAGTTTTAAAGCTAAATATGACCATAAAAGACAATGTGATTAATACCGAAAAGGTCAATATATACTAAATGTTATTTTCTTTCTACATTATTTAAAGAGAACGAGCGAACCCGCTTCAGTGAAGCACTCAAAACCTGTCACGATCGGCGGAGTTGCTGAACTTGCTGCCACTGAAAACATGAGTCAGCGAAAGGAGTCTCGAGTTGACAGTGCGGTCGAGATGACAGAAGATAGTCTGAAACAAGGTAATAATAGTTCGATCGCTAAAGAAGGTGGGATATGCGAAGAAAACCATGACATTGCAACAGCAAAGAAAGATGAATTCAGTGAAGATATCAAGGAATGTTCCACGAAATTTGATTCAGATGGTCGAAATGTTCACAGTAGTCACGAGACTTCGCTTGTAAACAGACTTGCACTTGAACAACAAGAACGTCTCTTTGGAATCTTGTTTTCACCTACGGATTTCCTCAACCAAAGGCCTTCGATCACTGATTCCACAGTATCTGTGCTTGATGTCGAGAGAGGTAAGACTCGGAATTGAAAGAATAGACTTCACACCTCAGAGTAAACATCAATCAACTCAAAATAAATAGGGAAAGCAAAACTTTCTTGTTTCGGCTATTATGATTGGCTGCGTTGAAGGTGTGCAATTTCATTGTTTTTAGTAACCCCATCGTTGTATTCAGAACTAAATCTTTTTTTCAGAATTCTCTTTTGTTTTTTTTCAAATTGTGTAAATCGTAATTGTCAAGAAATGTAATCAGAAGCTATAACATATTAAGTTGTTAAAATCTCGTTCGCTAAACTGTGAATTGTAATACTACCAATCATTTTGACATTGGGATTTTATTTTACCAAGAACAAAATTTCTTAAGTTTTGGCGCTTGAAATCTCTACTAACCGCCCACTCCCTGATAACCGCCCATCTCTAAATTACCAGCCCTCTTTTTGCCAAGCCTTTTCATATACCCACGCTCTATTAATACATTTTTTATTTACATTAATTAATTAATATAAATTAAAATATGATTTTATGTTCACAGTAATTTATCAATTTAACGGAAAGTTTTGTTTGAAAGTTTTTAATGTAATTTTATAAGCGCCTACTCTCCATTTAGCGCCCCTATTTAATTAGCCCCCAGGGCATTTTCAGGAAGTCTTTTTAAGCTCTGAAAGGAGAAAATCGGTGAAAGTTTCTCAAAGTTTAGTCACATTACAATGTTTTAACCCTAGATCAAGACAAAATCAATGGAAAGGACGAATTTATTTCCACTGAAATAAACGAACTGACAACTGCAGAGGACCAGGAAAGTAGCAACGTGGTGGACGGTTTTTCAGCCGAGAAACGAGCTGGACAAGATTCAACAGAATTCTTTAATGATAAACGAGTTACTCGCAGGGATACGGTTCAAGAAGCATCAAATGAAAACGAGGAAGATAGTTGCAAAAATTTGCTGGCTGAGCATACACCAAAATCTCGGAAAAACTTAGATTTGTTATTTGTAGCCAAATCAGAGACAGGGCAGTTTTCTGTTGTCGATGGAATAAAAGCTGAACGGAAAATTTCGAGTGAAATTGCCAGCGTTGAACCTATGGAACAGCAAACGTTTTTGAAGTCAGCATTTCGTACACCGCTGACACACTCGGTGAACGCTTCACAGAATTCATCATTGCAGGCATCTCCTTTGCTGCCAAAAAGAACATCCGTAGGAGCATCTTTACAAACATCCATTGAGTTATCATCAGACTATGAACTTGTTGACAAAGAGGATGCTAGCTCAACTGTTAATAGCAGAAAAGATGGGGAGCTGCGTAGGCCGATGCCTGACACGTTGTGCAATTGCTCTTGCGAAGGCTGGGCCGAAATAATGATTCGTCGGCCAACCGGAAATACGTCATGGATGATAAAAATCGAGAACGTCGTTGGTTCGGAAAGTGAGTCGGGAAAATTGAGCGATTTAACCTCTTTAGCGGCTGCTGTTGAGGTGGATGATTTCAAAAGCAGTGTTCGTAAGTATTACGATGGCGACTGGTGCCTTTTCGTTTTATTTTGTATGTTAACTTGCAGCGAGAAGCCTGGTTTAGGACCATAGTTGATTTTGAAATTATTTAGGTAAATATTTTCCTATGGATGAAGAACATTTACTATAATTAATTTTAATAAGTGATGAGAAATTTGCTTTAAGATGCAAATATAAGAAACCATACTGTTATGCAACTGAGAAAACTTTTCACAGATATATTTGTGTCTGCAAGGATTATATCTGTTCAATAAATCTAAGTTCGTAGCCTGTTTTAACGCAGTTAAAATTTTAGAATATTCACGCAGTCACTTTTGATTTATAGTAATTTTAGAAAGTTTAAGATATGCCCAATAACGAATACCATGTTTTATTATGCATTTATTGTTTCTTGAGCCATAGCTTATCAATCCTTGACGGTACCATAATTTTTGCCTTTTTAGGGACTAATTTTTATTCAACATACTATAATTCTTCTACAATTTTGTAGTTTTCACAATGACGGTACTTGACGGTGCCTAAACCTGTGCACTTTATGGCACTCAGTTTGATCGCATGCACATTTTTTTAAAAAACTATAGCTTTTGGGTTGGTGTCAAAGCTTCTTAAATCTGATAGCACATTACCGCCAAACATTTCCTAATTTAAGAATACCTTGAATGCAATGCGATATTTTATATTAATGTCCAAAGTAATTTATAGTTTCCCAGTTGGTTCTCTAAAGAAGTTTTGAGAGGAAACAAGAACACTGTCAAATATCTTAACGATGTATTGTCTTACTATTTCAGATTAACATGAAGCAAATTGAATATTGCATTAGAGAATTTATTGGCTGGAAAAAGAGCATCCATAAGCGTAGTTTGAGGAAAAACGTTCTCAACGATCAGACAATTTCATCAAATTTCGTAACCATTTTAAGGTCCTGTTTACATGAACCGGGATATCCCACCTAGTCGAGATATCTTACCTAGCCGAGACGTTTTTCATCCGGTCTTTACATGAGACACACAGCCCGGGATTGGATAAATTTTGACAACCTCTCTTGGCTTGTGGTTTTCTTTGTTTTGAATTGTCCGCATGCGCGGTGTTGTCCATTTCATCCCGGTAAGGTGGGATAACTCGGCTGTTGCCAAGGTGAGGTAAAAACTTCCCGGCAGCCCGGAGTGGGATAAAACTCTCATACAAACACGAGATCAAAGTAATACACGTTTATATAGGCAGCCTGAATATCTCCGCTTGCTGAGATATATCCCCTAGCTGGGATATCTCACCCATGTAAGCAGGCCATACTTCAGGTATCACTGTTTCGTAATTTTTAAACATTGGCCTACAGTTTCTTATTGGGGTTTTTATATTTTTATAAATGCGTCTGTGCAATAGATTTTCGCAATTATTCGGTTATTTCGTATTGTTTTGTACCAACACATAGGTTTAGCAGCAACAAAGATTCCTAAACGTTATATGAATTAATTTCATTCAGGCCAGTTCTATGAAACGGAGGCAGCTGATCTTCAAGAAAACAGGCCAAGATTTCTGTCAACTGTAACTGACGAATTAAGCAGAGAAAGAAGAAGCACTAGGTCGTGTACGTATATTTTATCATCTCATCCTATAATCTACTATTTATCACATCATCTCAGCCGCTTCCACGTGTTTTCCGCAAGTTTCTATCCATGATCTGAGTTGCTGGACTTGCCAAAGTCTTCTTTGAAAGAAACGGATGATTTGGTTAAGTTCAGCAACCATGACGATGTGATAATTTAAGACGATTTGGTCTTGGTAAAATCTAATGAGTTGCTAGCTCTGTATCATTTTCCATCCCTGTGTCATGCAGAATTTATTTAGGAACGTTATACCTCTTTTTCTATTTGCATGGCTTTCCAATGGCTGCCATGTGACCAGGTTACCTGCTCGTGCAATGCCCAGCTAGGTGCAAGCTATTTTATTTGATTTTGCAGAGAAAGTAGGTAGATTTTGAGAAAGATTTTTATTTGTAGGATTGCTCTTCTAAGAGATAATAACAACCATTTTCAACGTTCTGGCATAATAACCATCAGTATGTTTCTATAATTTCTTTGTCACAGTCCACGTCTCTGCTTCCTATTAAAGAAGACTGACTTATGCTCTTAAAAATTAAGATTGTTGTTGCTTTTTTCTACAGCCTCTGACAGCCCAAAACCGTACATTCAAGACGGTTTGTGTGATTTACCCTCCAGCTATCCGAGACGAAGATTTAGTACCGGATCAATGGATATTCCTGGGGCATTTAAGGTAAGAAGAAACAATATTATCCATTGTATAGGAACATTGGTCTATTGTATTATGGCAATGGTTATTGTATAAAAACACTTGCCTTTTGTATAATAACACCTGTCCATTGTATAAGAACACTTTTCTTTTGTATAAGAACATTTGTCTATTGTATAAGAACACTTGTCTATTGTATAAGAACACTTGTCTATTGTATAATAACACTGGTCCATTGTATAAGAACATTTGTCTATTGTATAATAACACGGGTCCATTGTATGATAACACTGGTCCATTGTATAAGAAAACTGGTCCATTGTATATGAAACACTTGTCTATTGTATAAAAACGCTGGTCCATTGTATAAGAACATTGGTCCATTGTATAAGAACACTTGTCTATTGTGTGAGAACACTGGTCCATTGTATAAGAACAATTGTCTATTGTATAAGAACACTAGTCCATTGTATGAGAACACTGGTCCATTGTACAAGAACATTTGTCTATTGTATAAGAACACTGGTCTATTGTATAATAACACGGGTCCATTGTATAAGAACACTGGTCCATTGTATATGAAACACTTGTCTATTGTATAAAAATGCTGGTCTACTGAAGCGTTTCAGGCTCCTATATGAAAAAGTATCATCGATTTCAAGTCGGTCAGTTTTCTTCCTTTCAAAGATAGTAAACAAAAGAATAGAGAACAAGGGAAGTTAAACATGGGTAACATCTTTTTAGAACTTCCCTAAAAACAAACAAAATGCCTCAATTGCAAAACTTGTTGTTTTTGCTGCAAAGAACTTTTGGACATAACGGATATATCATGGCCGCTACATTTGCGTTTTTAATAATCGAGGTCACAAATTGCTCTTATGTTATCAAGCTTTTTAATAGATGTGTTTACGAAAAGTTTCATATTCACGTATTTGCATAATATTTGCAAAACCCGTGTAAGGTTTTTTTGGGACAACTGGTATACTGGTCCATTGTAGAAGAACACTTGTCTATTATATAAGAACACTGGTCTTTCTGGTCTTTTGTATAGTGACACTGATTCATTGTATAAGAGCACTGGTCTATGATATAATAACAGTAGTATGCTGTTCAGAATTAGATTCATATTAAGATTTTGGATTAATCATTTGGATTGTTGTACCGTGTATGATAGGTGAAGGACCTAAAAAGCATCAGATTCATTTTTAATAAGTTATGCAAGATCTCCTTGGTTACTTTTCTCAAATATTGAATTATGTTGCTACGTAGCAATTTTAGATGACGCAATTGTTATTTAGTTTAATTCTGTTTGGAAACCTTTCCTTTTTATAAGCAACCATTAAATATATACAGAACGGTCCACAGCAATTACGTTTTTGTTCTTTTTCAGCAAAAAAGCAAAAACCAACTTGCCTTCGCAATTTAATTTTGATTATATGGTATTTGATCCTTATTTTATTTTGGTCTTTTTACTTTTTAGTTCAATATTCCAAGTCCAGACCCAAATAAAGAGAAAGGTATTAAATTTTAAATAGTTTAGTTTTAAATATAGAATTGCACATTTTAGTTGTACGTTTTCATATTTAAGCATTTTAAAATTTAGTTGTCTACGCTAGATTTTAATTATCAAACTTTTGTATTAAAAATGAATTGATTTAATTGCTGGAAAGGAGTATGCTTTGCAGCTAACTAATTATCTTTTTAATCGAACTTTCACTTTCCGCCTGAATCTGCTGCAGGGGTTGAAGCTTTTGTTTCAGAACATCTCAGAACTCATTTTGACTGGAAGTAGATGACTAAAAAGCGTGATTGGAGGTCAGGTCAGGTCAGGTCAGGTCAGGTCAGGTCAGGTCAGGTCAGGTCAGGTCAGGTCAGGTCAGGTCAGGTCGAGGGGGGGTGATACTTTTTAATTTCTAAAAAAGGGGGCAGTGGGCCGCAAACGAACATAACCACAGCAAGGGGTAACCCTTGGATTTGATTCAAAAACCGGATGCTCAATATAGCCAAAACCCGCTTCAAAGATGTGATCATTTTTTTAAACTGATTTTTTGGCTTGTCGACCACTCTAAATCCAATTCTTGAAGCGAGAGCCAATGTGGAGTAACACAGTGTGTCTTGTCTGCAAAAACAAAAACTCATTGTAGAAAAGTCGAATTAGACCCAAGCGCCTGGAAGAATAAAGTTGTTTTTATCTGTCGTTTAATTTTAATTTTTTTAATCGTTGAATTTTCATTTGGTCGCAATAGTCTTTGGACCGAACGAGCAGCCAACAGCACAGTGACCTTTTCTTAAAAGTGCATTAGACTTAGTTCTTGGTAGTTAAAATTGTTATGTTGTGGTAAGCGGTTCAAGATATTATTAAAGCTCTTCTTCACCTGGTTTTCATTGAGTGAAAACTAAATTGTGAAAGTAGTATTTATATCAATAAAGGTTTATTGATTCATTTAAGAGCAAGGTCGAGGTCATTTTTCATTGGTTGCTTCATAATTTTGTGTTGCTGTGCTCGATGATTTTGCTTTATTTGCTTCCAAACATATACTATGTGTATCCCACAAAAACGGATTCGATTGAGTCTAACAATGGAAAGTTACCTAAAATGTTAGGAAATGTTTTTGCTGCTACTCATCGGTTGTTAACTCAATCAAAAATACCTTGTTTGACATTTTTGGTGCCTTGTAACTCGAGATATTAATTTTCGAAGTTTAAATTGTGTGTCAACCTCAAACCAATGCTTTTGCAGAAGGGCCTAAAGGAAAGTATTTAATTCGGGGGAATTCTGATGTTCGTTTTTTTGTTCTGTCATTTTGAAAAATAACATTTTTACTGAGCAAAGCTATTGTTGGTTAAAAAAGCTGAACAATCAATGAGTAACAGCAAATACATTTCGTACCCTTTTAGGTAATATTTTCACCGTTAGACTCAATAAAATCCATAGACTTTTTTGGGACACCTAGTACATATGTTGTTTCTTAATTTTTTCAGAAGAACTTTTGGAAGAATCCTTCAGCCAGAAAGATCAGTTTAACAAGGTATATACTTCAGCTTGATCATTTGTGTTAGCTTCTTTTTCATATTTGAATTGTGAACATTTTCAGGGAAAGAGGGTTGTGAATTGGATACTGTGATATACCGGAATAATTTGAAATGTTTTTATCGCGAGTTCATATGAAGCGGATAATTTATTTCCACAAGTTTCCTTCCATCTTCTGTACCCAGGCTAATAATTTTGGAAGAGCCTACTGGGCACGAATTTAGGAAATAAGAAAAGGTCGGTTGACACGCTGTAACCTTTGAAGTTAGTTGATTGAAAATTTAATTCAAACATGGTAATCTTGTGAAGTGAAATGTATGAGATTATGTTGGAATTCTTAAAAGAGAACACTCTTTATTAATAAATGATAAGTTACCTTTTATTTTGACCCAGTATATGATAATATATAATCCTGAAATGTTCAGAAAGGACGTTTTTTCTTATTAACGAATGAGAGATTATCTCTGATTCTCACCCACTGATCTGTTGATATCATACTTAAAATGTTCAAAAAGGACGTTTTTTGTTGGTGAGTGATAAATTAGCTCTGTTGTTCACCCAGTTTATGCTGATATTGTTGATAGGGTTTGGTTAGTAGAAGACTTTAAACCCTTAAGGTTTTTGATAAATTATTCAGTGGTTAAGAGAAAATTGTTGCTTAAGCCTGTGAAACAGCAAAATCAAGCCATGTTTGACGAAGTGGGAGTTGAAAAATCTTGAAAACGGTTCATTATAGATTGATGAATTTCTGGTACAACAGAGCTTTGAAGCTCTGAATCTTAAATTATGAATGCCTTATTGAAGTTTGAATTTATTAAAAGCTAAAATAACTTTTGATGGTTAAAATTTACTGTTGTGGCCGGATACGAGATGCTAATTGTTGCAACAGAGCAGCTTCAAACGTACTTTTTATGTTTGTGAATTTGCACATTTATGTTTTTATGACCTTAAAAAACATCCGAGTATATGGTGTTATAAAAGATTTAACCAGTGCATAAGCAAGCAAACATTTCGTAAAGCAAAACATTCTGGTCGTCAACAAAACCTTGCCTGATAGCAGGCTGTTCGAAAACAATGTACTACTCCAAAAAATAGATTCTTGGTCTTAAACTTTGTATGTTCATGTTGATTCGATTGAGTACATTTCAGTGTGAAATGTACACTTTTCAATCGTAAATTGCATTATTATGAACAAAGAGGAATTTTAAACCAATAAATTGCAGTTTTTAAGATATCAATGAGATTTATTACTCTTAGGAATAAATTTCACACCTTTTAACACAAAGTTCTGTGTTCTCTCTGTTTACTGTTATTTGATCGAGTGCACTCATATAGGTGTGAAATCTATTCTTTTCAATCGCAATATGCAAGACAAGAAATCTATTCTTTTGTTTTTCAAAATCTGCTCTTGTTCTTCCTTTCTTAATTTGATTAGTTCACTTAAAAGTGGGAAACATTTTGCGATGATAGCCAATCGCTTTGTCACGCTGACATTTTTTGTTTTGCCAAATTTGGCTAGGCAGAGTGCATCAGTTGCAATGACTTTTTTTAGCTACAGTTGAATTGTGGTTCAAAACAAAAGATTGTGGTTTCATACATAAGAACATGATTTGTGGCTTGAAAGAATAGATTTCACACCTCTGAGTGCACTCAATCAAGTAAAAATAAACAATTAAAGCAAAAGTTTATGGTTTTGTTTATTATTATCAGCTTTGCTGCGTTGAAGGTGTGAAATCTTTTGTTTAAAAATAATTCCTTCTTGTTAGCCTGATCTCATTGCAATTTAAACATATTAAGATTTGGCATTCGTTCGTGCTTACGTCTATGATAGGATTCACACTTTTCCAAACCCTGCTCAGAATATTATTTTAACTTAACGTACGTGCTGTTTAACGTTAAATAGGTTGTATGTTGGCAATTGATAATTTCCGTTCAACAGAAATTTTACATCTGTTACTGATTTTAGATTTTGAATTTGAAATGCATCCCTGACCAATGCCATAATGTGGTATTTCCAGCAGATTCCAGTATCATAAATCCTTTGTTTTTGGTTTCATTAATTAAACTGTAGTAATTACTGGGTATATTTTGGCAACCAAGGCATCAAACCATAAATTGAAGCTTTTTTATCAAATTCAAACAACAGTATAATTATCAAAACTACATTTTGCAAATGTGCGGGCATTTTTTTGGGCCCCGGTATTTGTACGAACCGTGGTTTCGCTGCTGGGTTTGAGGATATACCATGTATTCTCCTTTGCTCTTTGAAAGCGATCGTTGATTATGATATTTGTTCTTTTTCAGCCTTCTCTTGGCCTGTCACCGATGTTATCTGTAAAACGGGGCCGGAGTGCCAGCACAAATTTAGATTTTAAGGAAGAGAGACACTCTCTTGTAAGTTATTTGTTTTAAATCGATTTTAATCTCTTGTGTAAACACCTATCAGGGAACTGTTTATTTGAAAAGTGATGAATTTGCAGTTTGAAAGTAGCTTGCCCACAAACGGTGGAACGAAACGAGTGTAACCGAATTTTGGTCTACCATTTCTACGCAGGCTGTTCGAAAGTTTCCTGCAGTTCAGCTTTATTAGACGATCATTTTTACAAAAATGATTAAAGGATTACCTTCGATTTATTACAATCATCGTAGTTATGTAAGGCTATACTATGACTCATGAAAATACAGGAAGATTTCCGGACTTGAATGTTCCTCCTCGTAATTTGAACTTCGAACAATAACGAATTCGAACTTCGATAATGAAACTGTTAAAGCCGCGTTTCAGAGTATCCCAACACGTGGTCTCTACTATTACCAGGCCAGGGTTACCTTCTTTAAAATACTTTGAAATGCAAACAATTTAAATGACGTCACTA
>JAYJMH010014077.1:0-21998 GCA_036873815.1 Phacellophora camtschatica
GACTCATGAAACGTAGAATCAAATTCGTGGTTTTTTGCTTTTTCAGTTTTTTACAATGGAAAACAGGAAGATTTTGTAGTTAAACATAAAAAAAACTGCTATTAGACTAATAACGCTAATACCACTCCAAGCCGCCACTGGTACTGCTTATCTCAAAATGTCAGATAGTTCAATATATTTTCCTGCCTCTTTGAAAAATAGACTGGGAATGTTGCTAAAATATCTTGTTATGAATTTGTCTACAATTGCATTCACAGGTAAAAACATGTGTGACAACAATCCTTGCCAAAATGGAGGACGTTGTGAAGGTAGTACGACTGCATACATATGTTTTTGCAATGGCTACAAAGGGAAAAACTGTGAAACAAGTAAGATTTTTTCATTATGTTCATATAAAAATTCTGCAGTTCGTCAGTACATTTGATGATTCATATCATCCACTGATTTTAGAATTATATCTCATGACTTGAAAGTCTATAGGCGATAGCAAGGGAAATTTAATGCAGCAAAACAAGAATGCATACAGTACGCATACATGCGATCCAAAGGAGCGTAGAACTCTTCATATGAGCCAAAATAAAGCAATGTATAGAGATAGAGGCGTATAAGAATAAATTTTAAGGTAACTGTCGGTTAGTTTTCCGGTATCATAGAGCAGTTACACAATACCGGGTTCATTTCACACCGGAGTGCTTTTCGGATCGCATGGGGCGGTGCAGTTACAACGACGCAACAAGAAGCCTGGCATAAGTTCTTGTTTATCATAATTAGTATATTAAATCGAAAATTGAAAATCGATACACTATCATATATCACGAGACCAAATAGACTAACAGATTTAAGTTACAGAAACAGAAGAGATTGCAAAAGCATGAAAGGGAATATTGCAGATAGTGGAACGTATTTTTTGTTAAATTGTCGCAGAAAGGGAACACTAACAGACAAATAGCCGCGAGAGAAACTTCGAGTATCTTCGTTTTCATACCGCTCGTCCATTTCTCTTTAATTTATTTGCATTTAAGTATTTACCCATGTTTGTTTGATATGTTGTCGAGCAATGGAGGAGGTAAACAAAAGACCTTAGCATAGAAAATGAAGTTATAGAATCAGGAGATGAAAACATCTCTATGACACTGGGGGGACAATGACACTGAAGGATTCGATAGAACAAAGAGGGTTTATAGGGGGCAGCCAGAGCAAGTATTCCTACTGAGCTTTCAAGAGTAAATTTAAGGCCTTTTGATGGCGATCCAATAAAATAAATGTCATTTTGAGACTCATTCGAAGAAATTATTCACAACAGTGCAAAACTGTCCATAAGATAAAAATTTGGTTACCTAGCAGGACCAGTTCGATGGAGATATTCTCAATGTTGTTGATGACATGAGATACCTAATGTTAACTTCCTGTGCAGTTATAAGTGGAGTGTACCTTGTGTTAACGAAAGAAACACAATCAAATGCATTGAAGCTAATGATTATCAGTGACAACGCCCAAAGTTTCAACAAAAAAGCAAAATTAAAGAAGGAAGAAGTTATTAAAGCAGGGTATTTAAAAAGGAAGAACTACCTAAAAAACATGAAATGGAGTGAACGATTAACATTGCTGTTTCACCTTGGTGAGGTTAGTTCTAGGAGAGAATGGATGGTTGCTATAGTAATATAAAACACAAGAAAATTGATGAACATGAAGCTACAATCACAGATTAAAGATTTAAGAACTTGAAGTTACATTCACAGATTAAAGATTTAAGAACTGGAAGCATCAATAAATAACAGGCCAATAAAATATGAGGAGAAAATATCGTAGCAGCAGCATTTTTTTGCAGGAGGAGGACAAAGGAACTTCGTGTTTAGGACTATAACTCAAAGTCTGTGAGGCTGTAAACATGAAAGTGTACTCAAAATGACGTCTGAAGAGAAAACCTAAAGTTTGGAATATCATCCATTCATCTGCGACCTGGTTTACCTGTCCAAAGCTTGAAATTAGAATTGATCTAATTGTTTCGACATTAAAACAACCTGCTTTTTTGATGGCGAGTTGGGAGAATAAAATTTGAAAAAGTTAACTCACAAAACACCCAAGTTGGCATTGGAGCAACCAGCTTGCTTCGATGTCAAAATGTGGCCTGGAGATGAATGGCGTTCTTTCAAATTCACTTAAAAGATCACAAATGAAGGCAATATTAGTTTCAAGTTTTGGACAGGTAAACATGATCGCAGAGGAATGGGTAATATCTCAAACTCTCAGTTTGCTCTTCTGACGTCGTATTGAGCACAATTTGAGATTTTAGCTTCTCGGATTTTTAGGTCACCCGGTATATTCTTGGTACTAGCACAACAAAGGTTCTGTATGATATCATTAGAAAATATCAGTTGGGAGCAAAAAAAAGGGTGTGATTACTAAATTATTACATAAATTAAATAATTTAAACATTTATCACATCAATTTTTATTCTTTCAAGTTTTGTTAAAAAGAGCTGCAAATTTGAGCCTGAAGATTCTCATAATTGTAGGTTCTTTAATGCGATTTTCTACTGTATTCTAAACTATCTTAACTGTTTCCACAGGAATCAATTTTGCTTTAGGAAAGCCATCATGGCAGTCAAGTACACTGGATATCAAAGGAGTAACGTGTAAGGCAGAATTTGGAAATGATGGAAATTTATCTGGGAACACGGATCAATGTGCCGTGACAGGAACAAGTGACAAAACGTGGTGGCGCGTAGATTTGGGCTCAAGAATATTCGTGACTAAAGTGTCTGTTAAAAGTGGGATAACATATCCGATCGGAAGTTTTATTATAGTTGTTGGCAATGATCCAAACGGTAACGGGGCCACTTGTAAAGATCCATCTTTGAGCGATGGAAGTATGACAGAGTTCTCTTGCTTTAGCCCATTCCTGGAAGGGAGATATGTCACTATAAGTAAACATAGAAAGGAAAGTATCCAAATTTGTGAAGTAGAGGTCACAGGACGAGAATACATGAAAACCATATAGCAGGAGATCAAATAACCATATGTAAGCACGAATTATGTATTAAAAGCAGTTAAATAACGAAGTGACTCTTCGGGACACTTCGCAATAGAATATAAAAAAATTTATAGAGGCATGACTTGCAAGCACTTACTATGAATAGATAGACCAATTATATAGATCGACAAATTATTACATTGATAAAGGTTGGACCTGTTTACAAACGGAGTGGAGGATCATCATTGTGGTAGGAATATTCGCCTATATCTTCATTCTGGGATTCATTCACAAGGAAGTCCTGAACTCTACCGATTTCAGGTTCCAGAATTAACGTGGCTTTGAATTTCAGGTTCCAGAAATAAAAAGAATTGTAAAAATTACTATTCTTAAAACAAATCATTTAGATATTAATCGTTCTCAGCATTAATCTTCAAGAATGATGAATTTCCATGCAAGCGCAGAGTATCTCAATTTCGGGTCCTAGGATGATCTAAGTGCTTGGGTGATCCACCATCTTTGTAAGCAGGCCTTTAGTATCTTCTAGTGCAATAAGCAAAAGTAAAAAAAAATTATCCCAGGAGGGAGTACTTGATTTCAGACCATACGGGGTCATGGCATGACACTAAAATTTTCTTTACCATACCAAATTTTCAATTGAATTTTGATTCACGCTTGTACAAAATGAATTATTAGTATTAAGGGTATGTATTTTCTATTTCCTATTAATTTTCGGGTATTTATTTTTGAATTATTTAAAAATCTTAGGCTGTGATTTCACATAACAAAAATGACATACCTTTGCCACCTGCTGCCTATTGGAGTCACCCCCCCCCCCACCCCCCATCAACACAACAGGGTTTTAGAGAACAGAAGCTATCTGAAGAAACTCTTTTCCATTTTCGAAAAATAAATATTTATACTCTGTTTTGAAGAGAGAGAAACATTTAGCTCCTAATTTTGAAAAGCATATCTTAAAAGAGTATTTCCTGATCAATAGTATATCCTTTCGTTCATTAAAATTTAAATTCGTCTTTTCTTTTAATTTTATTAGTTACCATTTATACGTCAGTGCCTCTTCCTCCCACGAGAAAATAATATCGATATCAGTAAAACTTTGCACAAAACAGTATTTAACACTCTCCTTAACCCTACTATATGGGCCTGTAATTGTTCTCTTGTTTTGATCAGTAGATCAGGTGGTTTGCGAGGGAGGTTACGAAATTAAAACGGAGCAACACAAAACAATGATCAAAACAAAACAACAATAACAGGTTAGAAAATCTAGATAGTTATCCTAAAATTAAACAAAACAATTCTACAAGTAATATGGGTTTCCTGTGTTTCCACTAGGTCATTTGGGTGGATTGGGTATTTCTCAAAAGATCCAAACGACAACGTGGGAATTAGGTTTAAGCGCACAATTCAAAATAGTTTACGGTCTCATTATTGACATAACCTTGTGTAGTAAAATAAGGTTTTAACTCAAAATTAGACTTTAGTCGTAATAATTTAGGCAAAATATAGTCATTCCTATGTTTGCAAAGTATATATTTAATTGTGTTGAGCACAAATGAAGCCAAGAATAGCAGAAGGCTCAGAAACGTGTTAACTTTGTTTGGAGCTCTGGGCATTAATATTTTATGGCCATCTTACAGGCATTTATACATGCCTGGATAACAAATGCATTTAGCCTGGTAGCATTTTGAATGTCTTCGGAATCTGCAGAATCTGAAATATTACAATCAAGACCTCCCTAAACCGAGAATATTTGGGGACTCTGGGCCCTGACCAAGTTAGCCCATGGCTTATAGGGTGCAGAACAAACGTCTTAGCGGTGGGACGATCGTCTCAATGTGGTAGCCCCTTACGAAATAAAGACACAACATAAAGACTCAATGTAGTAGCCCATTACCCCCAAGAATGAGAGCTTGTCATTTTAATGTGGTAGCCCCTCACGATTATTCTCGATGTGCTTTCAATTACAAAACATTGACAGTAATCCTTCCACTTACACACAAAAATCTGGCTTAAAGTCGATATCATTCTCGTGATACCTATTACTACAACACCGTATAATATACTCTACCCATAGAAAAATCAAAATCTCTGCTTGAAATATTTCTTGCTGTTACGAGATTTTGTACGTCCCATTTTAGCTGTTACCCTATAATTTAGAAGTTTCATAGTTGAGGCACAAATGAGCAAATAGATAAAATTCGCGAAAATCTATTCCAAATCATGAAATACAGTTGCACATAACGGAAATATTTCAAAACTGAATACTATTTCAACCTTCCTATCAGAAACAAATTTTTGTCAAAGATCTTGGTTCATGCAATCTCTAAAATAACCATTGACAATGAGTGATCAAATTTCTCATGGCAAAAAAATAATTCCATATATTGAAAGCAGACTTTGGCAAACCTCAGCGAAAAAGGTTTCGCTTCTTCCTTAATCTTCACGGAGCAGACAAGAAAAAATGAATAGCAAACAAATGCAACAAAACTCTCATTAGTAAAACCGTTTTTCTTCGATAGTGTATAAAATAATTGTATGAAATTGTAGAGAAATTGTAAAATAATTTGTAGGTGGCCGAAAAATATCCTTCCATTCGCAAAGCTGATATGGAAGAGCTTTATTTTTGATAGTTTTGTTTTTGGTTTCGGTTGAAGCTAGCCTGAGATTTTATGCTTATGGCCTGTTCATAGGCTACGTTAATGCAAAAAAGGATTCAACTTAAAGTTTAATACCTTGTTTGCTAAAATCTAACAAGTATTCCCTGAGCTAAGTAAAATGAATACCAACGTTCATGGCCTTTCCAAAGCCATAATGTACTATTTACTGCAGATTTTAGATGCTGGCAGCATTTATTTTTGGTTTCATTGAATTGAGTGATTATTGGGTAGAGTGATTATTGGGTAGAGTGATTATTGAGTTGAGTGATTATTGAAGCTTCTTGTGTTAAATTCAAGGACAAATAAAATTGTAACCTTTGTAAGCGTAGAAAATTGTAACCTTTTAGAATAATTCTATAACTAACTAGTTAGCATTAATTAGCTATCGCTATTGTCGTTGTTTTACCAACTTGAAGTGCGGTACTTTAATTAATTTATATGTAGCTGTATTCAAACAGTACTGGATTTATATGCATAGGATTGTTTTTCATATCAGATAAGCGTTCTTTCACAACGCTTCGTATCGTTTCTGTGGAACGATTTCACTCCGCTCTAAAAGTGGTATGCCGATAACTGTGTTTGTGTGGAAGCATTAGTCCGGTAAACTATCGCTCCGGAATCTCGTCTTCAAAATGAAACAATAGCTAACATTGTAAAGGCCAAATAACGATGCCAGGCAGTGTAGAGAGGATTCGCGCAAACAAGTTAACACACAGACCGATATCGTGTGAACATACCAAATCTTTGTGTCGAACTCTACCACAGAATTTGATAATAAATGAATCCGGTATCGTTTGAAAATAGCCTACTTATTATTGTTATACCTTATGTTGTTATATGTTACACAGTTGTCATTGAATAACAAATGATACACATAAGAGCTAAAACATTATTGAGCTGCTTGATGCATTGTGGAAAAAATCCTGCTTGTAGGAGTTTTATCAAATAGCAAAATAAGAAAAGTATTATCTCCCTGCTTGTATCGATTAAATTATCCGAGCACATACTCTTAATTTATCAATTTATTTTGCAAAAATCACCAAAATTTCATCTTGCTATACATTTTTAAGTGCGTATAGCTATGTAAAATGCCACACTAAAAAAGTAAAACTCTGCAATAATAATAAAAATTGAAAAAAATGTCATAATAAAGAATAATATTTTTAATAATAAATTATTATTATTAATTCAGTAATCATTATCAATTTTAGTTTTTAAAGTTTACTGAACTCATAGAGCTCAGGTGCAGTTTAATCCAAATTCTAATCCAAAAAAGGTTCCCATCATGCTTGATTATCTGAATGAATGTACATCACGCAAATTTTGTACATCGTATTTTCCTCGGCTTGCTTTAAAAGCTGCAAGAAGTTTAAAGATAATTCTAAAGATAGGTCTGCTTTTAAGCCCAACTAAGCAACCTGGGACCATGACACCACTATTTGAAATGGGAAACAATGACATCGAAAGCATGACATGAAAGAAGATTTAAACTCTCAAAACAATATTTTATTGATAATGTGTAATGTGTCATGTGTAATTTTAATGATGATGTGCACATAAATATGAACCGACGGCTCTCTTTTAATATAAAGCTGGCTAGAGGAACAGGAAAAATTTTGTAAAAAAAAGATTTCTGTTTTAAACATGGCAATGCAATTTGTCACTGTGAAGAATAGATTTTAACACCTTAAAGGCAGAATAATAACACATAATTAAGTCAGCATAATAACATTTCAACACCTTCAAAGGCAGCAAATCATAATCAACGAAATCATGAAGTTTTGTTGCCTTTGTTTATATTTATTTCACTGAGTGACTTTACTCAGCGTGTGAAATCTATTCTTTCAAATCTCAAATCTCAAATCGCATTGTGTGTTTGATACCACCATCTTTTGTTTTACAAAGGTCCCCTCTGTTGGTTTCACGGGCTGCTCTAGTCACAAACATTTCTGTTTCCATTTTTGTTCAGATCTCCACTTCAAACCTATTTTTGGAATCTAGCCCTATTGTGAATACTTTTAGCTGTAACCCTATTGATTCTTTCGAGAAAAAGTCTCAGTTTTGCCTAAAAGTAGTTTTTAAATGTGGGATCTTACAGTATATGAGGCCCCCATAGGGGTTTCGGGTATCAGGTATTTCATGATAAATTTAGTGGGTATTATGGTATCTCTAATGAAAATATAGAGGTATCAGGTATCTCAAAAATTTAGAGGGAGTAGCCAAGAAATTTTTAAACAAAAAATGCTTTGTTTTGTGGCATCCCTATTGCCAATACTTTACAGAATGGCATGGTGAATAATGCAGCAAATGTCAATGTGTGCATGAGTCTTTCCCTCATCTAGCCCATTGGTTAATGATTAAACTGCTAACCAGCATCGGCGTTAAAAAGTCAATCATGAAATAAAAAATTGGAAACTTTTGGATACCTGGATACCAGCCATGGTAAAAGAAATGTTGGACAAGCTCGTGCCCAGGTGCCCAGGACAGTGGTGGTGCTAGAAGGGGCAGGAGGAGTTACAGCCACCCCCTCACCGTCGGAGACGGTTAGCCCGTCCGTGAGAAGGCATATTTTCAAAAACTTAAATCTGTCGGAGGTAAGATTTGCCAAATTCCAAGATTTTTGCGAAAATTTCAACGAGCTTTTGTGCCAAGAACAAAGAAGTAAACTACGACAGCCATTCTAGAATCTTCAATTTAAAAAAGTTCAAATAAAACCTTTTGCTATTGTACAAAAAATAGAAAATATGCCATTGCAGGCAATATAGCAATCTTACGTTTCAAATTTTTAATGTAAGGATCTAGCATTTAAAATCCCCCTGGTTTTGTCATTTCCAGCATGTGTTAAAAATTTACTTTTGAACTAGAAACAGCTAATCCAGCTATTCTAGCAATAAATTTTAAAATTTCGTACAACAGATTTTCGTCAATGGTTTATTAATGTAATGTAGAAACAAAATCTGGTCACGAAAGTCATTTAATGTATTTAATACAATATATTCGTCTAAAATTTTACCTTTGCTGAAGGACTCAACATTTTCGTCATTAGAAGCCGAAAACAGGCCCAACAGCCATTCCAGCAATCTTAAATTTCAAAATTCTACAAATAACTTTATGTCAGATAGCAAATGTTTGACCTACCTGAAAGTAAAAGTCAATCATCGATATAAAACATATTTTGGAGTCGTTTTAAGCCAATCTGAAGGGCGTGGTGACAAAAGTTTTTCCCTGATCCCCCAAACAGTTGACTCCCTCCGCTCGTCTAGCGCAATATCCACCTGTCAGAAGACATAGTCCCTTTCTCGGAGATATCCTAGCATCACCACTGGCACAGGGATATTTCAAGAAATACCTCTGGTACCTACTACCTATCCCGCTTTTCTGCATTTTCATTGGCTTACGCGAAACAATAAGATCTCAACAACAACAAAACGGAATTCGAAAAATGAAAACGAACAACGAAAGTGTGATTCGAATAACGAAAATGTAGTTAAGTCGATGCTGAATAAATTAAAAGAATTAACATCGAATCGACAAAAACAAAATAGCCCTGGAAATGAGATTTAATGTTGGATAGAAGGCCAAACCTGAGCAGGAAAATATGTGTTTGTACCCTTTTACGATTGACAGTTGTCTTTGGGCTTTGTAACGGCTTCTTACACGAGCAATAAGAACTCAAGTTACCTTCAAACTCAACTCCCATAAAAAAATATGAAGACAAATAATGAAAATTCATCTTAGACATGAGGTATCATTTTAAGAATAATTATGAATATCAGGTATCTTGAGTCTGATATCCATATACCCCCCCCCCCCATATGGGGCCCTCGTGTATATCATCGTTGTTACCGTTTATGAAAAAAAGAATAAACAGTGGTAGCGTGACGAAAAATTCCATCGTAACACATACCTTCGGTCTCTTGGGTGATTTCCACAAAATGTAACATTTTTGAGAGAGAAGAAGTGCGTCGGAGTTTGTTGCGAATCTCTTTGTTCCTTTCAAAAAAAAGAAAATTACAATCGTCAATATGGGTAAATGGATCATTTTATGACAAATATATCAATGCTTCATTTTATCACCATTAAAATAATACATATCTTATACCTACTACTTATGCTTGGATTCTTATAAAATAATTTCACATAAGCCAAAACTGTAAAATAAAAATACACTGAGTCAGTGTTCATACTGTAAAGTTCACACGGCCAATATAAACCCTTTTTAAATTCATTTAAAGATATACCAGGTATCCCAAAAACATGGTAACCGGTTTTGATTAAGGCTAGTGCTGAGAACTCGCAGAGCTAGCCTCGATCAAAGCTGTTACCTTTTTTTGGGACACCCGATAGATTATCTGGCTTTCGGGTAGGAAACTGTTTCTTTGGAAATGAGAATTATTAATCGTCTTTTTCATGTTGCCTTGCAAAATTTTCCCAACGACGTTCCATGACGAAACACTCTTAACGGGTGCTCTGTAGGAACACGTGAGTACCAATTCTAAGGCAAAAGCCTAATACAATATTTCAATTTAACTCAATTTAAAGCCTAGCTACACTGCATTTGAAACCGCTCACAATTTTATTTTCAAACGTCTGGGTATTGATGTATTATAAGGCCTGCTGGTTTGCTCATTGCAAGAACGTTTCATTTCAGAGCTCACGACTATCGCAGTTTTGAACTTGGGGTAAAGAATAACCCGCAAACAAGGTGAGAAAGTTAAAATGATGATTTCAAACCAAATCCAAATTCATTGGGACACTGAGATTGATCAAATGTGGGGCACTGATTATTCTGAGAGAAAAAATGGGACACCATGATGATGTAAATAAAATATTTAGTAAAATTTCTAGCTGCATCTGACAAAGCTAAACTTGTGTGTCATAGCGTCAGACAACATAACCCCGCTAAGAATGACCTAACTTTGAGCACTCAGTGAGCAGTATCTTTTTATTTTAACTTGAGAAAATGCTGGTGCCAGATAAACTGTTGGTGAAATATTTAGAACTGCCATTTGAGAAAATGGTGGAGGCATATTTAGTGTTTTAATTGAATACTAATCAGTATTTCTCCAAAAGCCTTTGGACTTTGGTCTTACATGATATGGAAGAGTGCATTTTTTATATGTTGGTGATTTTATATCAATGTTCTTGTTTGCGGGCTTTTTCGGTAGCTGGGATTAAACAATCCAAAATGGTTGAGCTAAACTATGTGATCTATTACAAATGATACAGGCTGTCGTCGTCATAATCATTTTATAAATCAATTAAATCTCAAAACTGCGATAAATGTAAATCTACAACAAAAAAAATGGGCAGGTTTCTGCTCCGTAGAGCCTCTGTTGAAAAAGAAGGAGGAAAACAATCATGTAGCAAACTTCAGATTAGCAGTGTGAAGATGAAAGATTTATTATAAATGCAACACACGCTTTGTTTTAATGGCTGAGAGAGGTAACGAAGTTTGAATATTTTCTTTAAAATAGAACTTAAACGTGATTTTTTGAAGAGTTTAAGATGGTGTCCATAACAAAAATGTTGTTTTATATATTCTAAATATTAAGTTTCATGATACCATTCAGACAGGAAACACTATCGCAACATGAAAATAATAATGATAATGAGTAATAAAAGTACTGAGCAAAATTTTTTCTGATAATGAGTAGACGAAAATCTAAATTCAAAATTCAATCTTTATGCAACATGCCAGTGGCAGGTTTTTTGCTGTTCCCGTATTTTCGCCTAGTTCTAGTTTGGTAACATGTTGGTTAGATTGATAGTATGATACCAGTAGCTACAACAATTAATTGGCTATCAAACGCTAACAGTATGCAATGCAATAAACTAAGCTTCAATCAAAAAGAAGAAGGAATAAATGATAAATGGACACACTCTTTCTTACAAATAACAAAAACCGAAATACATAATGCATCAAAAATTTGAACTGTATAACTCAGAAATAAAACGAGTGAACAAGACTAAATCACTGGAATAATCGTAGAAAAAATAGTCACTTGCGAAGAACGATTCAAAAATATTGAAAGAAAGAAATGTATGAAAGGTCTTAAATCTTTGAAAAATTTGAGAACAACTCATCTAAGCAGGGTATATCGTCTATCGTGCCCTTAGAGAAATTCACTTGCGCTACTCAGATTTGATTTGGGTAAATTTAAACGTAGGATCCTTTGAACGATAAAAACTTTTCTCTGAAATTCGAAGATCCTTTTAACATTTTCAAGAAAGAGCACTTTGAATCATCGATAAAAGCAGGCATAATGTCACATATTTCTCAGGGCACTTTCGTCAAAAGGCGCTCGGGCAAAATATTTTCCGCATCCGTTCAAAGTGACATTATGCCGTTAGAGTGGCGATAGTGGCTGTCATACACTGAATCGTTCAACTACTTTTAAACCCCTTCACTCTAACATTTGTTTGAAACCACGGGCATTAGGAATCGTGGTGTGTTTTCTAATTTGCTTTACGTTTCCCATCACCAATGCATTTTCATTCAACAATTCCCGAGAAACAAAAAACATAGGTGATGAGAAACAAAAAAATAGATTAAAAATAAAATAAAAGAAAACGTGGAGGGTGGTAAGGCAGGATAAAATGCATGGGAGATGGGAAACCAAGAGCAACAAAAATAGAAAACACACCACGATCCCGAAAGCCCGTGTGGAAGCAAGCGCACAAATATATTACTCTCGTTGTTTAATTATGGAAACAATTATCACAATATTTATAAGGGTACCTTTGTCCCATCCGCACCATTGAAAAGGGGAGATAGATGTCCCCTTTTTCGCCATTGCAGGTAACAGGCAGGATAAAAGTGGAATGAGCAAACAATTTCAAAAACGCCGAGCAACTCATCTTGTTTGACCGGTCAGTTCAGAGAAGCTCTGGAATACGTTCCAACAAAGGTCAGACTAATCTGATTGCAAAATGAAGTTCTGCATAAATCTTCAGACTGTGAAGTATGATTTGCAGTATACAAAAGAGCACGTTTACTGGAATCATCTAACAACATTTCAATGAAACCAAACAATAAACAGAAAATATATATAAATCAGACAGATCTTATGAGGAAATGATTTCTCTGCTATTAAATCATTAAATATTTTACATATGCCAGATTTTGCGTATTTATATTATTTATATTTATTTATAACATCAGCAGCTGTGTGAAATAACATTAGCTTTTTATTACCAGAAAATGGCTTCCCTCCTCCCAAGAAGTCTGCCCGACAAAGTGATGTTTTTCAGACATCAAGCTCCATAAATTATCAAAATATACAAAAATTTTAACTCGCAAATGCACTTCTAGCTGAATAAGAATGTTGAGAGATGAAGAGCAAAACATAATTCTCTTGGATATTGGATGTAGTTTTCGAGAAATTGCAATTTGAAAATTTTTAATGATGACGTCATAAGAATTAATTGAAAACAAAATATCTCAGTAACTTTTTACTTGATTTACTGTATTATAGATATAAAATATTGTTCTTTCACTATTGCTATAAATAAAATAGCTGCCATGGCAACAGACCTTTTGAAGTTAAAAAATAAAAAGTATGAAAAGTACTTAATTAAGATAGTTAAATGTAAACTTGACGGATAATAAGGCAGTAGAGTAATTACGTTGTTCGTAGAAAGTCTATGTAGACTTTTCTAGTTCTAGTTTCTTTTTGAACCATAGTAACTAGCTTTCATCGCAGGTTGTTTTCCTTAAGTCGGTTGAAAATACGAGATCCCGGTAGGGTAGGCAAATGACTTTTTTCCAGTTTCGGTCCGTGATATGTTAAATAGAAGAAACATTGCCTCCGGTGTTCATTTCATGCTGATGGTTTCAAAATAAACATTTGGGTCTTTAGGAAGTAGGCTATGCAATGATTTAAAGACATCAGTGGCTACCCTCGTGTTTCAAATTTTCTCAATGCTATCTCATATGAATCTATTTCTGCTCGCAGGCTAACAATATTGACTGCACCATCTTTTATACATTGCAAGATATAGCTCTATCTTGCATATATTACTTGTTTACTGTTCTTTTGTGGGTTAAGCATGTTGCAATGGGTAAAAGTACAATAGCAGTGGTCGTATCATGGTTTTATATATGGATTCGGCTACATACAGACTGGTATTTTCACGAACACGAGTTGAAAGTTTTACGTTGGCTAATGCTTTTTGTAGACATTCTAAAAATGTCGGTGCAGGTTCAAGTCGTTATCTAAATTTACACGGAGATACTGGTGTAATTTATTTTCGTTAATTGTTTGATCGTGTAATTTTAAATCGACTTTCGGCTGTCTAGACAACATTTTATGTGATCCATACATTGCAATTCATTTTTTCAAGTTAATAAATAAGTTTTTTTCGTCAAGCCAGGCTGCAACGTTTTGTTCTGCTTTCTATTATATTTCTATTTCACTTGAGTTTTTTCCAGCATAATATAAAATAGTATCATCGGCATATGATATAATGTTAACTTTTGTGAGCGAAACATGAATGTCGTTGATTACTAATCCAAAAAGAAGGGTACCCAGAATTGATTCTTGCGGGACACCACACATTAGGTTTTCCTCGCATGAGCTGGTGTTATCAAAAATTGTCTTTGTTTCCTGTTAAAAAGATATTCACCTATTCATTGAATTTCTTTATCACTAATACAATAACTAGGCAAGTTTTCCAACAGAAGTGCATGACGAACCGTGTTGAAGACCTTACGGATATCGATATAAACATCACCAGTACAAAGTCCTTTGTCAATATTTCGTCTAATTTGTTCTGACAGTAAGGTCACTGCATGTTGCGTAGATCTCTGAATCCAAACTGATATGGTCACAACAGGCCATTTTAGTGGTAAATAATTTTTCTTCAGGTTTATGTTGAAGCACTCGGAGGAGGGAGAATAATTAACACTATCATAAATTTTAAAACTTTGTTTTAAAAGATAAAAAATTACTGTCAATTGATTTTAATGAAAATAGCATGACTCCAAGCCCACAACCACGGTGATGATGAGATGGTAAGAGTTAAAGCAGTACTTTGTTTTATACAGTTGCCATGGAAACTATTTCAATGATAGCAATCATAAAAGAACAATATTCTGTAGGTTTGGTGAAACTTATAATAAAAAGATGCTAAGGTACGGTTTTCTTAGATTTTGTCAAAATCCTAGGTTATACTTATTGCGTCATCAAGTAAAATTTTCAAATTGCAATATCTCGAAAACTGCATCTACTGTCCATCAGTGGAGTACTCTTCAATGTGTACCTGGAAGACGCATTACGTAGAGTGAGAAATAAAATGAGCACCATAAAAATGGAAAATTCAACAAAAGCAGCAAATTCAAGCCTACCTGTAGAGTTAGTGTACGCAGATGGCACTGATTATCCAACAGAACGCGAAAAAAGCAACAGTTACTTGATATAACATACGAAATATTTCCAACACGAAACCTCAGAGTCAACTAAGGGAAGGCTGAACATACCGCGATTGAAAGGAACAAGAAGGAAAACGAAGAGAGAAGGAAAGTAAAAAAGCTGGGCTCATTATTAGGAGACAACGAGGACATAGCGCGAAGAAAGCAAGTTGCAGCAGCTGCATTGAGCAATCTCAATAAAATCTGGATAAGGAAGGACCATATTCACGAAAAATTTCGAGTAAAACTCTACAAAGCTGTAATACATGGGGCATGAGGAAAAAAGATTTAGAAGCAATATATGCAGTCCATAGACAGCAGCTACGAAGAGTAATCAATAATATATGGCCTCACTAAATTACGAATGAGAATTTATATAACCGATGCCACGAATATCTGATATCCTTCTTCATCCTCGGTCAACGCTGGAAACTGTTCGGCCATATTCTCCGACTCTACCCCAAGACACCCGCCAGTCAAGCAATGTCTTATTACTTTGAGCCTGTGATCGAGAAAGGATTTAGGGGATGACCACATTGCACCATCATCACCACTCTCGATAAGGACATCGAGAAGGCAGCAGGCAAATTAAATCAACCAGATTTACAAACTGCTAGAGCGAAACAGTTGTGAAGAAGAAGAAGAAGAAGACTATCCAAAAGACTAAGTTTTGTTCTTCATCTCAAAACATTCTTATTCAGATGGAAGAGCATTTTGGGGGTCATCAGTATTTAATTGAAATTTTTCAGTTTTTCTTTGTACTAATCATTTTATTTTCCTTTCTTTAACATTATCCTCTAATTATTTATCCATTTCTTCCCCGTTTTCGTCCAAAGAATATTAACAATTCAGCTGAATTTCTGTTGGCGTTGCTTGCATATAAAAAAACGACCTAAAATCCATCTAAACTACGAATTACCAAATATTATCTGCTAAACAAAGACAGTCCTTAAAAAAATAGATGGAATAAATTTCCATTTAAAATTTAAAAACGCTGATTACTTTTGATTATTCAGAAATTTCAAACAGAAAATTGCCACCTGCTGTGCATTGCAGCACAAAACACAAGATCCTTAAATAGCGAAAGAACAAAACATCTGGTTCTTTTCAAAAGTTAACTTTAAATCCTTCTGCTGATGTTTTGCAAAATTTCAAATAAAATTAATCCCCCACGGCTTCGACATTAAAATGGTTTTCTCAGCAAACTTAAAATGGCTAAATCCTTGAGGAAACTGCCTTTTCAAAATAACATTGATTCATCAGTTTAGAAAGAGATCTTTACCATTTTAGAAATCGATCAACTTTCTCTGTCTGGTGTGAGGCTTCGCCGTTTTAATTGGGGATTTACTTTTACGATATATTTCTACAAATCTAGCGCATAGACACAATAAATGCCAATTTTAATTTGTTCCTATTGTTCAGAATGATAAAAACCATGGTGAAAGTTGAGTCATTACATAAGTTGATACCAACCTACAAATTGATATCATCTATTTTTTTCAGGCTCCATTAGTCTCATTTCATTTTTAATTGCATATATATATATATTTTCGAATACGTTCCACTGACTTTTATCAGTGAACTCATTATTTCATGTTACGATATCCAGGAGACATTTCAACTCAATAATCCACCTTTGCAAGATAAGTCGCCTTTATGGAGATTTATAAAACTTTGGAGACTTGCAATTTATATAAAAATTATGTTTAATAGTTCAACAACGAGCTGGTGTATTTCTACGTACTTTTCTGTCAGATTTTTTACACTTGTTTTTAAGATTTTAGGTTTGTGAGGGATTTGACTGCAAAAAATTTGTTTCTACCATTGTTTGTCCAAACATCAATTTCGAGGATAAATCCATTAGGGATTTTACATCCTTAAGTCACACTATAATTTTGGCAGTAATGTAAGAAGAAAAGTTTAGATTTGTTGTCAAACGAAACTTTGATGGTTGAATACAATTCGAGAATCAAGAGTTCAAAATCTCCAACGTTTAATAAATGTCCATAATGGCAGCCTTATCGTCACACCAAAACGCCAATTAAACATAATTTTGCAAGCCTAACAAAACTTTTGATATTTTCATGCATGAACTATTTCCGAATATCACTGAATACTGTCAAAATTTTTTTTAACTGAAATTCTGATGTAAAGTTATGAATATTTGTGTGCGATTTTTTACCTCAGAAGACAGCTTTTAAAACTGCAATTTTTGCGATATGATTCCCGACTAAAAATATCAAATTCATAACATTTTACCTAAATTTCATAACTTTTATTTTAATACCCTAATATTACACATTTCATATTGACAACAAAATCCCAACAAAGAATGGTTACCGTTGCTAACTTAAATGTGTGTGATAGTGTAACCAGTAAAAATAATGTCACAAAAAATTTGGTTTCCAAAGAAAACTCAAAGAAAATAAAAGATAACAAATTCGTTGTTTGCAAGTTGAAAGTTAAAAGAAATTTCTTTGAAAATTCTTACCTTTTGTTTGTCTTTGTCTTTTTCCTTCTCTTTCTCCTTTTCTTTCTCTTTGTTTTTGCTCTTCTTCTGTGCTTTTGGGGATGACTTGAGGACACTTTGCTTTTCGTCAAAATCACAAACACGAATTCCTCTTGATGAAACTTGCAATGTACAAGCTGGGGGTGTGTTTGATGACAGCATGGCTCGCTGGTTCACAATCTAAAATCAAAACAATATGTCCAATAATGACCCATGACTTACAGGTAAAACCTAAATACAACAACCTTATGTTTTGAAGCTCAGCCCAGGAAGGTTCTTAGTTTGGGGGCATAAAATTTAAAATTACACCAATCATAGAGGGTCAGCCTACTCTCATGGTATTGAAACAACATCATTTTAGATCTCACTGATGTTTAAAATCATTTCCTATTTTCATCCAAAATTTACAACATGCTTCCTGTGGTGGTATCGTCTTGTAACTTGTGTCCCTTGTAAATTTTATGAATGTAAAAAAAAAACTTTAAACCACACGTCATTATGAAATAAACACTGCCAAAATTCAGATAAAAGATGCACAAAATGAATGCAAATGTGAGTGCGAATTTGTGTTGCTTTTCCAAAAATCGCTAGTGTGATTGCCGGAAAAATTTCTCATTATAAGAATTTTTTTTTTTTTGCAACTAAAATATTTCTTATAAATAAGCAAATAAGCGTGTAGGATCACAAGTACAACAAAATAATTGTTACAAACAAAGATGTTTTTGTGAGAATAAAATTGGGCTACGGACGACCAATAACATTGTAGAGTTTAGTCAAGATTAAAGACTCGTGATAAACCTTGTTTGCATCTACATAGTAACCTTGCCGTCTACATGGTAACATAGTAAATGTTTGCAAGGATCTGTGATCAATTAATCCATATTGGTATGGCGGCAAACGAAAAATACATGTGCATACTGGCGCAACCTAAAAGGTTTAAATTCCTTCTTGTAGCAGCGCATAGATCAAGCTCAGCATTCCATTTCATTGGAGACAGATGGATCCAAAATATTTCCCAATGTTTGCAAATCTGCTGTCAAGGATCTTTAGTGGATTGCTATTTCTGTTTATTTCTTTAATTTGATATGACAGGCTTCGATTTATAGATTGATACTTTGTTTAAAAAACACTGAGTTATACTCGATCGAATCCAAAATTGAGGGTTTTAGATTTTTTGCAATCTGTTGAAAACACTACAGGGTCTTGAGAAAGCTCTTAATGTTGGCTTGGGGATTTTAGCTCAGGGATTTTCGGCAAACAAGGTATCAAACTTTAAGTCAAATCAACATCAAACAAAACAGAACTATCAAACAAGGTATCAAACTTTAAGTCAAATCAACATCAAACAAAAACAGAACTATCAAACAAGGTATCAAACTTCAAGTTTAATTCAAATTTGCTGATGACACATCGGTTTTCACAGTTGTTCATGATCCACATACAGCTGCTCTTGATATGAACCATGATCTGAATCTCATTAAGGTGTGGGCACACAATGGGCGAATGTCTTTTAATCCTGACCCAACTAAGCAAGCAGTCGAGGTGATCTTTTCCAAAAAGAGAATTCCAACGAATCACCCTCCCATCTTTTTTAATGGTGTTCCAGTAATGAGGATGCAAGAGCAAAAGCACCTTGGTGTCATACTAGATTCAAAATTGTCCTTCGCTAGTCATATTCAATCAGTTATTTCCAAATGTAGACAAGGAATAGGGATGTTGAGATTCCTTATCAAATATTTGCTGCGACATACGCTTAACGAAATATATAAACTCTATG
Organism: Phacellophora camtschatica; assembly: GCA_036873815.1. Taxonomy (NCBI): domain Eukaryota; kingdom Metazoa; phylum Cnidaria; class Scyphozoa; order Semaeostomeae; family Ulmaridae; genus Phacellophora; species Phacellophora camtschatica. The sequence goes on from JAYJMH010014077.1 coordinate 19,350, forward strand.
TCCGACCGCATCTGGATTATGGTGACATAATATATCACATTCCACAAAATACCTGTGAATTTAGTCAAACTGTCACTTTGACTAATTCAATGGAAAAACTTGAATCGGTTCAATACTCTGCCACATTGACAGTAACTGGCGCTTGGAAGGGCACATCTCGTCAGAAAATTTATGATGCACTTGGTTGGGAATCGCTCAACCTCCGACAATGGAGTAGACGCCTTGTTCTTTTCTATAAAATCATCAATAATTTAGCTCCGGATTACACAAGGATTCCTGTACCTCAGCTTCAGGAATCTGACTACAGTCTTCGTATAAGAGCTACAATAGGGCAAATACGTGCGAGAACGGAGAGATTCAAATCAAGTTTCTATCCTAACTGTTTGTCGGAATGGGAAAAACTTGAACCTGAGATTCAACAATCCTGCTCAGTGAATGTTTTCAAGAAACAGCTATCAAAACTCATCCGTCCACCTTCAAAACTGGTCTTCAACATTCACGATCCAAAAGGTTTATCAATTTTAACACAACTTCGTGTTGAATTTAGCAAGCTGAATTTTCACAAATTCAAACATAACTTTGGTGATACTTTAAATCCTTTGTGCCCTATAAATGATGATATTGAGGATACGGAACACTTTTTGACGAGTCTGATCATCAAATACCTATACCCTTCCTATTTGGACGCGACAAGAAACATTTGAACAAGAAGAAATGTGGAAGGAAAGGGCGTTGGAGCCAAGGAACTCTCAACGACTTTATAGATATTTTGGCAAACAATGAGTCATAAAGACAAACTGATTTTTAGAAACACAAAAAATCAGCAAAATGGCTCTATTTATGAGAAAGTCTTGCAAGAGCTCCAAGTGCGTTCTCAACAAAGAGATGAAGAGGCGCAGCTCAGTACAAAGTTCAAAAAATGTGCGAGCGAATATAAAAAGGCAGCCTTCACAATCAAATCAGGAATAAGGAGGTTTCAGGATAACAAGGGGTATGGTTCCTGGTTTAACAAGATGTTTGTACTTGCCAATCAGAATTAGCAGTGGAACCATCAGCTAAAAATTTGTCCTCAAATGAAAATCCCTTAGATGAAAGTGTTGAACCATCTCAAACGCCAAGAAGCTCTTATCCACAGAGCAAGGTTACTCCTCTTAGAAAAAGGAAAAATCTAAAGAAACCACATCAGAGGTCGTATCTGAAGTTGTATCACTGATCAAGACCACCCTTGAAAACGACCCAATGTAAAAAATGATCATTTGATACGAGATGATCTAAGAGAGAGTGTTTAACAATGGTCAACCTACTCTACCAGCCCCACAATACAATCCCAGTTCCATGGTACGGCCTCACAGTTTACATTGGCAAGGAAGTTATACGAATGAACTTAATTCAACACAGCAAGGAACAGGAGCATTCTTTATGAACAATCCCAGACTGTCAAGTGAACAAAATAAAACAATCTCTTACCAGTCTTTATAAATTTTTATTATTACATGACAAGCATCGCATCAAAACAAAAACAATAGGGACAATGTAAGGCTGAACTAAATTTTGTTTTGAAATTACTAGTAGTTCAGTTTCTTCAAACACAGATAGTATTGAAATATTTTTTAATCATCAGATCGTTCTGTAGATAGATTTTGTGAAATAATATTTACTGAATATGTTCATTTTTATGTAAGTGCAAATATTTTAGCGTTTCTCTGCTTCTTCTTTCTCCTTTGAAAAAATATTAGCCAAAGCATCTCAAATCTTAATTGCACCGTTGTCTGACATGTCTGAATCTTTTAATTTGATGCGTTTTCTCATTTGCAAAATATCTCTTATTTCATCAGTTGCTCTGCTACCGTTTGTTTCCTGATTTACAGTAATATCCAGGTGTTTTGGAATAAAATCATTTCTGGCAATGCAAATATTGTGCAACACCAAGCAAGCAAGGATAATAATCTTCAGTTAATCTGGGCTGCTGTCACATTTACGATGAAGAATGCGCCAACGACCTGTTAACTGGCAATAAGCACACTCTGTCACCATTCTTGCTCTACTGCGACGATAATTGTAGTAGCGTTGTTTTGGAGTGAGCACAGAATTACCATATGGCTTTGTCAACCATGGCTTCAGAGGAAATGCAGAGTCAGCAAACACTAATGCTGGAACATGAACTCCTTCAATTTGTCATCCAATTTTTAATATTGTCTCATTCTCAGTGATACTTCTCCACATATTGGTTGATTGAAATATAATAGAATCATGGCAGTTTCTTGTGAATCCAGAACTCCCCCAAATGAACCAACCGATAATGGGCATCAACCATAGCCATCAAGATGATAGAGTAAAAATTATTGAAGTTATGGTACGCCTTTGCTGCCTCAATTCCACCAGGAGGGCATTTTATCGGGATATGGCATCCATCTATAGCGGCCCAACAGGGAAATTGCCACATCTCTTCCATTTCATGGGTTTTTTTTATAGCATTCAGCTTCATTGCTTGCCATATGCTTTGTTACCTCGTCATCCCAAAGGTGATAAACAATAGCACGCGATACTTCAGATATTAAGACGCATATAGTTGAGGCTGCAAGACCAGACATTTCAGAGATCGTATAATAGTAATCTCCTCGTCCAAGTCTGTAGAGGCAAACAGATCGG
>JAYJMH010014088.1:0-21994 GCA_036873815.1 Phacellophora camtschatica
GGTTATGTATAACCCGTGTCCCCTGCTGGAAACAAGTCATCTCGAGACTTTCGCGGGCTAGGCACGTTAAATACGATCACTCACTCACTCACTCAATGTAAACAAGTTTTATTTTATATGGATACACAACAAGAGTATATCATTATTTTAATTTGTTGGTTAATTTTTGTATTCAGCTGTTGCATATCAATAAATATTTCAGCCAAATTTGTAATTTTAGTTTCCGACTGCAACCGTGAGGAAATTTGCTTTGCCATTTGCACTATCATTTCGACATATATATTATCATTTTTCTGAAAATTTTAGTAATTTCCTCTAGCAAACTATATCTGCTCCAGTATTCTTGGATACGTCATCAAGCCACCGAACTATATTTCTAATCAACGGTGCTGCAAATCAAAATCAAGATACAAAAACACAATCTTTTTCTGATGTGGAAGTGTACACATTGTCGCATTACAAAGAGAAGGGTTATTCAAATGGTGTTCATGGGGAAGGCTCTCCGTATCAGTTTATTTTCTCGCTTTTGTTTTGGGATATCATATTCATGGAAGTGAAAGATGTTTTTATTGGTCCTTATCAGGTCAAATATATTTTGTTTTTTCATTCACATTTTGTTTAATTTATGAAATTTTGCATTTTATTTATCAAATTAAGATAGATTATTGGAAATAAAATAACTGAAATCTTTTCAAATTTTAACCTTCCAAAGGCCATTAAAGCAAGCAGGTTGTTTTAATATCCAAACATGGACTGGAAATGAATGATATTTCTTCAAATTTCTATGAAAGCTCACGAATTAAGACAATTTTAATTTTAAGTTTTGGACAGGTGAATGATTGGATGATATCCCAAACTGTAAGTTTGCTCTTTGGACGTCCTTTTGAGCAAATGTTTAGATTTGTCGCCTCAGGCAACAGCCCTACAAACAGAGATACACTTATTTTTTCCAATAAGCAACTTGATTCAGACCCCAGCCCTCAAATATTAAAAAAAATATTGATTGGTTGATTATTGAAAAGTGTGATTTTTTTGGGACACCCGTCCGGTACATGCAAATACAAATTTTATCCTGATTTTTTTGCTATTTTACGTATTGAAGGATTATACAACTCAAAATAAATTTTAGGCACATGATATGCAGCATTTATTACAGGTCACCTTTGGAAGAATGTGTTTTTTGTTATTTTTCTCTGACTTAATCTTTACAGTCAATCTTTTTCGATAATTTGCCAAATTTTAACTCTTTTAGGCTTGTCCGCTGGATATCAATTCTGATGAGTTTTTTGAAAACAGACAAGAATGCATTGAAGAAAGATTGCAGGAATTAAGAGATTGCAAGGTTGATTTACGTTTGTTTTAAAAACTTTCCAGCTGTTTTGCTGAGTTAAAAATATTGTTTTTTAAAATTATTATTTATTTATTATAATTATTATATTTAATAATATAGTTATTTAAAAAAATTCAGTGGATAAAATGATTAATTGTACATCCCATATGTTGATTTTCAAGACGTATTTATAGCGAGAAGGAGGTTTTTTAACTGAAAAAATACTATTTACTTTTTTTCTGAAATCAAAATTTTCCCTTATCTACCTGGGTATCACCGCATCTACCACCTCTTTCCAGTACTTTTCTTGATCAGCAGCCCTCCTAACAGTACCCCCGTTGTTCGCTCATGCCCACTCCTTGTTGATGTCTGTTACTCATGCTCTGCGTGGTCGTCCCCGCTGTCTTTCTGCTCTGATATTTCCATCTGTCTGTGTTCTCTGTAGCTTATCGCTTCTTATCAAGTGTCCAAAGTATTGCTTTGTCTTTTTTTATTCATTATGATAAATAATGTACCCTACAACTTTTATTATCAGAAAACCATTTTTAAGAGATAAAGGAACTGATTTGAGATTTTGAATTTCACTCACATATACACGAAATTTTAATTTATGTTGTTGTTGTTTTACCTCAACATTCTATCAAGCACGATTTATAATTTGATATTTGTTGCTGTCCATGAGTAGTAGAAAACATTTTTTTGTCTTCACTTTGAATTTCTTTTTTTTTCACAATTTAGAAAATTACGAATAGTTATTCTAGAATTATCTATGCTTTCTCACTTTGCAAATCCGCCGTTAAATTCAAATTTTGTGGTTCGCCTCATGGCTTAACTTTTGTGTTTAATGGCTGTTTTGCAAAGTGATTAAAGCATAGAGAGCGACTAACAAACTACTCGTATGCGTGAACAGTGTGATGTGAATAAGAAAGCTGAGAGGGAAGACAAACAAAATTTCATATTTTAACTTACGTGTTGTGTATACACGTTGGAACAAAACAACATAAATTTAAATTTTGTTACAAACAGGAACTGAAACAAATTGTGAAAAAAAGTTGGCTGGACCACGAAGGACAGGTTTGCATTGGAACAAACTGGAGTTTATTCACAGGTGTTGAACAGATTATGGTATGTATGTGTGTATGTATGTATGTATGTGTGTGTGTGTTTTGTAAGATTTTCTAATATTGATTACGCATATTTAATGTTCTCTGATATATATATCTTTATTGTGTATATTTGGTAGAGATAAAACAATAAATTTGATGAAGAGCCGGATGTCAAAAAGCAGAGTGTCACATTACAGCGTATTTCATTCATCCTTCCATACTTTCCGGATTCTGAAAATAACAGACTTGAGAGGAAACGAAATCACGGTACCAATAAAATAGATATTCCAAAATCGGCAGGCTGTCGGAGTTTCAAATTCGAAATTCGATTTGGTGCGTCGGCAAAGGGCTACTCTTGCAGTCAAATTCGACTATGAGAAACAAAAGAAAAAGCATTGCACGACGGTTCGCTAATGAAAACGACAATCTCTGCCAAGTCTGCCAAACCTTCTGCTCGTTGGAGCAGAAGGCTTAGAAGTTCTTTTAAATCTGCCAAGTCTACCCTTTTCAGAATATTTGACGAAAAAGTAGGAATTCCAACTCAACTCTACCAAGTCTACGAAAATGACATCGATAAAATCAAAGATAAAATACACCCTGAATTCTAATTCATTCTTCTTTTTAGGATGTGGTATCTTGCATTGGAGTAAATGTAATTTGTGGTATCTGTGAACTGTTTTGCAAAGATTATAGGAATCGTTGTAGTGGGATGCCTGATTTGTTAGTATGGGATGCTTCCTCACTTCGTTGCAAGGTAAGTTTTTCCAGACCGATACTCGTTGTTGTTTTCGTCAACAAAACAATTACATTAATTATTATATTTTGATTTTATGCCGTACTACTTTTTATAACTATTTGTGATCATTTCACTTAGTTTGCTTTGAATTAAATAAGAAAAACTGTATGCTCATGCGAAGATTTTTGTTTGGACTATTTTATCGAGGCTTTTTATTTATTTATTTTGTTTTTCAATGCGGACTTTTCTTTCAGGCCGTTGAAGTAAAGGGACCAGGAGATAGGTTATCTCCTAGGCAAATCATTTGGTTGAATATTCTGACATCGCTTGGAATGGATGCAGAGGTCTGCTATGTCAAAGGTATTTGAATTAGAATATTGATTTATTACTATGCATAATTCTTGTTCTGGGTGAGTAAAAAAGGTTTTAAAAATAATAAAGATTCGATTCTGTTAACAATCTTACTTTTTTGGCATTAAACTGACTTCATTGCTACACTTTATAATATGCTGGTACTGGTTTCCTCAAATTAGTGGAATGTTTTAGTTCTGAATGATTGGCCTGCTTTCGATGCAGGCATATTTCTTAAATTAAAGTTTTTCTTTATATTCACGCCATTTCAAATGGTTACAAATGTTACGAAGGAATATTATTCTGTAGTGTGTTACTAAAGGTTATCATCGAATTTACAGTACTGTAATAATTCGATTAAGCCCCGGATAGGGGGGCTTATTCAAAACTCGACCTTTGGGGGGGTTTATTTAAGAGGGGGGTGCTTATTCAAAAGTCAGCTTCCCTGAGAGAATTATCTAAAAAAGCATGAGTAATTAATTGTATGTTTGAAAAAGCATAGCTCGGAAACGAGGGCAGATTTTGTAACAGTAGTGAAATTGACATGCTTATTTCAATTAGCCAAGCAGAAAATCAAAACATGGCTTTGTTTGTTGTTTTGATTTTCCACTTGAGAGATTTCGATTTGTCTTCGATGGCTGATCGCTGTCAAATTGGCTTGTCAATTTCACTATTGTTACAAAATCTGCTCTTGCTCAGCTTAGAAGCAATTATGGTTTCTAAAATTAATTTGATCTTTCATGCGAGTGCAGGGCAAAAAGTTTCTAGATCAGTGTCAAAATCAAAAGGTTTTTCAAACATTGACACTTTTTACTCTGGTACACCGGGTAAGAATAACAGATTTAAGATTTTTAATCTAAAGACAAAGATCCGGTATACCGGTTGTCCAAAAATATCTCCGTTCGAAGGGTTGTAGCTCCAATTCCATGAGGCCAGCAATTCCAAATTATACTCTAAACGATGTCCGAAGGTCAAACTTAGAGTTTGGTATATCATCCAGTCATTGCAACCACATTTACATGTCGAAAACTGGAAATTAAAATAGCTTTAAGTCAATTTAAAGGAACGCCATTCATTTCAAATCCACGTTTTTATATTAAAACAACCTGGGTGCCTCTATATCGACTTAGGGAGTTTGATCAGTGAATTTCTTCGAATTTTTAACTCCAAAAGCTTCATTAAAGCAAGCGGGTTTTTTAATGTCAAAACAAGAACTGAAAATAAAAGATTTTTTTAATTAACTTGAAGGCTCACGGATTAGGGCAATTTCAATTTCAAGTAAACTTGACTGACAGGATGATATCCCAAACTCTAAGTTTTCCCTTCGGACATCGTTTAGAGTATAATTCGTAGTTGCTAGCCTCACGGATGTTGAGCTGCAGCCCTGCAAACAGAGATTTTCTGGGTCACCCGGCATAATCAGATACATATCTGACATACATTTTGTCCGAATTAAATATTTCATGAATTAACATACATATTTGAACAGTGCTTTTGAATTTTGACACTTTTTCAACTGCTGCTTCAACGATTAGGCTTCAGACCTTTGTTTTAAGATCAAAAATGTTAAATCTGTGATTCTTTTTTGCACATGTTGATAAATATTTGTTATCTGCAGGTGTAGGTGGCAAGAAACAGAGATTATCAAAAAGTTGACATTAGTTATCAGGTAAACAATGCTCTTCATGAATCTTTAAATGATATCTTGCTATCATTGTTGGTTTAAAAACTGTGGAAAGAGATGTTTGATTCTAAGGAGTTTTTTAAGCGATTATTTGTAAAAACGATGATATGAACTTGTATGAGCTTTTGTATTTCACCCAAGTATGACCAAATCTTTTGGATAGCATCAATCTTATGCATGTAACATTTTCATGTAACAGTCACGGAAAATAACAGACTAAAGCATGAACACAATTTAATCAATTTGTATAAATTAATTTAGAATTTTTATTGTCATGTTTGCCAGTTTTCAAAATAAATTATTCTCGTGAAAATATTTTTCAAGCTTGATGATTTATCATTGTTTTTACATTTAAACATTTTTGAAAATATGTTCAGATAAAAGGCTTGATCCATTTTTTTGAGCTTAGGTTATCATTGTTTCCATTTCTGTTTTATCTCGAAAAGAAGGGTTGTTATGATGACAATATTTCATCACAATACTAAGATTTCGAAGATTTTGATTCATTAGCTTATCTTTAAATCTATTTTAATTTATGGATGACTGAAGCCAAGGATTTCGTCCCAAGAAAGAATCAATGTTTTCATTGCTGAATTGAACTATTTCGAACTCTCAAGGGGAATAAAAATTCCTTGAGGTAGCGAGAGTTTGAGATGACCGAAGCTAACTGACACCAAAAATTCTCAAGGGATATACAAAACAGTGGGTCGTTCTGAGGTATTTCGATTTATTGATTTCCGTGACATATTCGAAAGGGAATCTTCGGTAGGATATGGGAAAATTTCTGGTCTCGTGTTACCAAAACCTCGTTTCGTAACGGTGTCGTCATGTATCAAAATAGCAAATTTCTTTTTATTTTCTTCTTTTCATGCTCTGTAAGTAGTCCATACCTTTTCCAGAATGATGAAGAAATCAAATTAAAAGTTTAATTTCATTTTTTATAATTTTATTTTCAGTTACTAGTATGTTATTCGTAAAGCTTTGTAAAATATTTGTTTTTTCTATTTCTACATTGATTCTTGAGTAGCGGGGTCATTGCTCTCCTCTTCCGAAGAGCTTTTCTTTATTGTTTTGTTTATCGAACTCATTTTAATTGACATTCTTTTGTTCATTTGTCTCCAGTCTGTCCAATAATCAGACGTATATGTAAGCACAGTCAATGCAATGCAACCAATTAAAAACCAGAAGATTCCAAGTCCAAGTCCGGTCATTGAAACAGCAAGAACCGATCTCGGTATGTGTTCAGCAATCAATCCGATGTATGCAGCGGATAAAAATTGAAATATAAAGGTTATGTAAACGAGAACTGTGACGACCAACAAGAGCACATCAGCACCATCCATTTTGGTGAACTGAATCTGCAACACAAATAGAAAACAGCATGCAATAGAAAGCAAATAGAAAGCATTAATGTTTTGAGGTTTGCTGTTAAAACGTTTAGCTTATTTCAGTGCTATTTTAATCGAATTTAAATTTAATATTATTCATATAGGATACAAAAATATATTTTTTCAGTCATTTTTTCAATAATTTTATATGTAGAATAAGACCACAATAAGATATATACAAAAAGGTATATATACTCTCGAAAGATACAAAGATACAAAAAGAAAGATACAAAAAGGTATATATACTCTCGACAGCCGAGTGACAAAAATGTTATAACGTAACAAGATTTAATTGAACAAATTTTGCTGACTGGAATTTTCTTTCGCTGACATCGGTGAAGTGATCGAGATATCTCAAGCCATACCGAAGGTTTTCAAGATATACAGAACAGATAGCATAGTTTGATTTTATCGAGGAGTTTAACATTGCTTGAAAGTGCAAGCTATTTGTTTTTTGAATTAGGCTACTATAAATCACGAAATTAATACCTTTAAATTTTTCGAATTATTTGCTGCATTGGTAAATTTATCTTTGTAAATATAATTTTCCTAAAATCTATTATCTTTTTTATTTATTTTAAATCACGCTGTAAACTGCATTTCTTATTTTTTTTATCGAAAAACACTAATTTGTGTAACAGGACTGTAATCAACTGAAAATAACTTATGTTTAGGTATGGTTTATAGAATTTGTAATGCATACAGAATAGTACAAACCTCTCGTAAAGATTTGTATACTTTTTTTGTAATGAATTCGTATTTGCATAAATCGCAGTTACTTTGCTTTCGAGTCGTTAACCACTTTTCAAGACATGATCTATGAACATAGGCCAATGAACCTGAACACCAACATGGGCTAATTAAAGGTTCTTTTACAATCCAGCCTAAAGCTCCACCAAAACAATACCGACATTTCATTTCATTAGCATCACTGAAACAACTTTCTACATCTGTTGCGCTATTTTGTCGTGTAATATGAGAGGCTCTGTCGGATAATATATCTCTATGGTGCGTCAAATCAACCTCTCTTTGAGATCTCGTATGTGGCATTTGTAGCCTCATTAACGGCACTTGATTCTGTATGGGACTGCGCTGTGGGCGCTGAATTCTATTGTCGCTGGCTACTTGATTAGGGTGACCATATGGTCGCAGGAAGCTGTTTATGTTCATAGAGTAGGTTGAAGTTCCTGGAGACGTTGTACCAATTGATGTGTTCATACGAAGCGAATCTGCGGAATCACAAATTGTCGATCGGTTTAAAGGACGTGGTGTTCCTTGGCGAGGCATAAGATTGATTCTTTGAAGCATTGCAATGTCTTCCATGTTTTCTTCATCCCACCTTTCATGGCTGTAAAGAGTCATGTGTGATCGTCTGAAATGTAAGAAATGTTATGAAGGAAAGGTCTTCGCGTTGATTGATGCAATAATCACGAGCGACATCAATCGAACGCGAGACGGTTATTAATGGAATACTCAATGTGACGCGAAGAGCAGAGCAAAAGTAGTAATGAAATATCTTCGACCGTTTGAGCGATCGTCGTCCAACCTTACGTTTCATTTCATTTTAATTTACGAAAAGAGAAAAGCCTGATTTTCAAAAGCTGCCCCTAGAATCGTTACAATCATCTGAGGCTATCACTACTGACTTGTTAAAACCTAAAAACCTAGTTAAAATCAAATTATATGAATATAAAACATAAGTTCCTTTTTAAAAAAAATAATAACGTAGAATCCTAAAAAGAATTTTTGAATATCCTTAGGGAAGTTGCCTGTTTAGTCGGCGAGGTACACATTATGAGTTTTTTTTAGTAAACATATTAGTTGATAATCAATTATCTATTTTGATGATTATCTATCCAGTGTTATCTATTTTTTAAACGTTGATGCGAAAATGTGAATTTTTCGTAGATCTCGTTACGATTTTATATTTTATAGTTTACATTTTTCGCTTTTCATTATTTTGATTGCATATTTCAATGTCAAAGAAGCCTTCAAGAACCTTCAAGAAACATCCCAGAATGAAAAGTTATGCTGAAATAAAGATAGTGAGACAGAAAAGCTGCAGAAGAAAAATTTGGAAAAGAACAACGACCATACAGAAGCAATGACAAAAAATAACTAATACTAAAGCTGAATTTGTTTTACAAACAATAATCCTGAGTGTAAATTAATTATTGACATTAACATTAACGAAAATTCGATTGTTGAAATTTCTGTGTGTTTCAAAACGACTTTGCTCGACGAACAATAATTTTTTATGCAAATATTTTTGCTTAGAAGGCACGAATACGCGCAAATATGCTGAGGAATACTTTTCGTTGACTTTTTTATGTTGTTGATATTATTCATAATAATATATTTCAACTTTTTATTGTATGTCAGCCCAACCTATCTTATCAATATTGACTCCCTAAAGCACCAACAATATTGAACTGGTTATTTATCAATATCTGGGATTTATCAATAGGAATTTATCAATATGAATTTATCAAGTTGTTTGCACTCAGGATTGTTGTTTGTAAAATAAATTCAGCTTCAGTATTAGTTATTTTTTGTCATTACTCCTGTATGGTCGTTGCTTTTTTCCATACTTTGCTTCTGCAGCTGTTCTATCTCACAATCTTTATTTCGGCATAACTTTTCATTCTGGGATATTTCTTGAAGGTTCTTGAAGGCTTCTTAATATTGAAAATTTAATCAACTTTTTCGATTACCTTTTTTATCATAACCAAAATGAATCGATCGTAAAGTAATCTCACCCATCTTACTCACCCACTAGGCCGTCCATTCCTTGTGTGTTTTAATTGATTGTCCACACTTGAAACATCTTGCCAACTTGCTGAGTTGTGTTGCACAACATTTGAAGCTTTTTTAAGCAAATATCTGCCATAATTTTCCGTTGACCTTGAATTCATATCAGATTGAGTCCAAAGCATGTTGGCAAGTAATTACAAACATCAGTTTTTCGTTGTCATGTTTAGCACACTGTACACCATTAATTATTGAGCAGTCGTAATCTGAACGCATTATATTTTTTGATAAACGCACAGGGGGTCACGTGATTTTTTTTTTTATTATTTCTTTCTCCTAGTTTTGTCTTTGTCATCGATTGTTTTATCTTCTTTTTTGCTTTTCAAAATCTGGGTTTTTAAACTTTTACATAATTTAAAACATGTGCTGTGGCTCTTTTCATTGTAAATTTTGTGTGTCTTTTACTACTTTTCAAAGAGATGGAGTTTTCCGTTGTAAGCTTTGGAAAGATTTTCTTATGACAGTCAACAATCAAACGGCCTTTTTCTGTTTTAAACTAATTGGTGGTAGCATATGTTTTTTGATAATTTTTCAATAATTCTTTCGACTTTTCGAGTTTTTTTTTACTTTTACTTCATGGCTGAAAACCGAACTTTATTTCTTATGAAGATAATACGTAATTTCATCAAGCATAAAATATTTTACTTTGTATTCTTATCCTTTGCATTCATTTTTAAAAGATGGTCACTTCATAATACATCCTAACAGCAATGCAACTCATCTTTTTACAATCAAATTCAATGCAACTCATCTTATTACAATCACTTCAAGCATGTATGTATCCAACTAAGATGCTATTTTACCTCGTTTTCCCATGGAGTATTATAGACTGGTAAGAGCCCAAATTCTGGACTTGAAGTCCCCAGTCCCCAATTTTTTGAGGATCATTGAAACGAGGCTTTTAAGAGTTCTTTTGTTTAATTTGGAGTTTTCCATCGTTCGCAATTTTCCTAAACTTTTGTCCAACCTCAATATTCTTAAAAATCTTCGTTTTTGAGCCCAAGATTATTCTTAAATTATTTTTAACCGACACAAGGTGTAAATTCGCCTGAAGATCAAAGAAAAAAAATTCAAATCTTTGTTCATTTGTGTTGCTTCATCATAAAAACAAACAAGAACAGAATGGAACAATAAATGTGGTATTAAATACTCGTGAGGCATACATGTTTTGCTTTGTGAAAAAACTCAGATAAAAATAAAAAATCCAAGTCTTGATGAAGCTTGAGCTTAAATTTCAGCGATTTTTAGCCTTGATATTATTATGGGTTATAGAAATAACCTAGGAGCAACATGAATGGCCTGGTCCAAATCTATTTTCAATGAGCTTTTTAAGTGAAGTCCTGAACATTTTGAAAACCAATAAATGAATATTTCTGTATTGAACTCATTTTTTGCAATCATCGAAAATCTGATTATTTTATTTAAAATTATTTATCTAACTTAGAGAGAGAGAGATGATTGTATTGATGGTAAAAAACCAGTGCATTAAATTCGATTACATAAAAATAAAATGGGGATTAAACCAGGGGGTCCTGTTTATATTAAATTAACACATAAATAACTAAACTTAAAATAACTAAACAAAACTAAAATTAACATTAAAAAACTAAAACCCATTTGGGTGGGAAACCCGGGGATTAAGGTTTTGGCATGGTGTTGTGGAGGAAATTCACGTAACGGCCCTGTGATCAAATAAAATACACCCTATACATAAATAAAATTGACCAGTTGATAACGAGGCATGCCCGAGACGTCGTGTTCTAATTTTTTCATTATATATTGGTCCTAAAATTTTTATTAAAAGCAATTATTTAGATCAAAATGCACCCTAGCTTGAGTTCAGAGCTTTTGGTTTCCAAGCAACCGGACAAAATGAAATGAAAAAAGTGTGCCTCGTTTTGGACTTTCATTTGTTGGTTTTACATCGTTGCCATGAGCAATAAAGCTCGTTGTCGTGGTTACTTTTCGTTTACCATCTCGCGCATTGCCTGTTCCATCATTTGGATTTTCAAACGACGAAACGAAGAAAGACCAAAAACAAATTTGTTGAAGAAGTGCTCTGATTTCTCTGTTTAAAATGGAAGACGGCGAAAAGACAAAACCAGTTATTGCAGCAAGAGAGAGAGGTAAACATTTGTTCTTTTGATTAAACTAGGGTAGTTAATTGTTGTTAAGAGTAAGGTTGATTGCTGACCAGAAAACTCCGTAGCTTAAATTTGGTTGGCCTAAATAAGATTAAATGATTGCATCACATCAAGCACGGTTATGAAAAGAATTCCGCGTTTTGTTATGTTCAAATGGAATGTGTATGTTGTGAATGTGAGCTTTCCTTTCAATTTTAAGCTTGTCTTGTGTTCGTGGTGAACAACAAACATACAATTTTAATAAAATTCAATTTTATAGGACCTGGTCCTGGCAGATACGCTCTTCCATCAACGTGCGGATTTAATTTCCATGACTCAACGAAACGAAAGAACCCAGCGTACTCATTTGGACACCGGCTCGAGACAAGCAGTAAGTATAAATATATATCTTTTTATATGATGCCAGAACCAGAATGCAAAGTGAGGGACTTTTCGCCCGACCACCGGGTGCGCCTTATACGGCTTAAGTGCAATGGTCACAAAATGCAATGCAATGACCACAAAATGTTTTGTTTCTATTACTCTCTTCTGTTTATGCTCGCTCAATGACCATTGAATTTCATGGTCATAAAAGGGTTTTTCTCAATGAACATCGGGTGCACCATTAATATGCAGATTGTAGTGTAGTCTATTTGTAATCTTCATAGTTTATCATTATTAGTATATTTACAAAGAATTTTATATTTAATCGTAATCTTGTTTGTTTTGGTTTGTTTGAACCCGTTTTTGTTTGTCATTCATTCAACATCAAACATTTTTGTTTTACTTTTAGATTTCAAAAAAGACTGTAGCCCTGGCCCAGGATATTTTGTAGAATCTAAAATATCTAGACATGGTGTTGATGGGAATCCTTCATACTCTATTCTTGGAAGACAAAAAGACCCAAGTAAGTGAAAACCATTTCAATCTATTTTTCTCTTTTATAACCTAACAAAGCAGCTTTGTAATTTGCTTTCAACAATCATGACAAAACTAATCAGTTTTAAACTATCTTTTTGTCACACGGTTTTGGTCTTGTATTGTACTTAGCTCTATTGTTACTTTAGACACATTCAAGACACCATCACCTGGAGCGTATTCACCAGAGAAAGTACACCCACAAGGAGAAAGACATGCACCTGCATATTCAATGGCTGCAAGAACAGGGTACAGGAAACGTAAGATAATTTAATTTCACAGTTAATTTCAATAATTTAGTCTTATTTTCTGTCTGTATATTCATGAAAAAAGTTAAACAGGAAACTATCTGGCCCAGGTTAATTTCAATATTTTAGTCTTATTTGCTGTCTGTATATTCATGAAAAAAGTTAAACAGGAAACTATCTGGCCCTGCAATGGTACCACAAGCTGTGCAAAAAATCATGGAGAGCACTTATTCATTGGACCATTAACTGTTGTGTTTCATGAAGAGTAACCATTAACTGTTGTGTTTCATGAAGAGTAAAATTTTAAAAATAATGTAATCATCACAATTGTATTGCAATGTGACTAATTACCAGTAATTTCATTTCAGGTGACGCAATTCCATCTGCAAACTCATACTCATTACCACAACTAATAGGTGCAAAAATTCCAAACAAAAAGGCCTCTGCAGCATTCTCAATGACAAGTCGTTCACAAACAGGCTGCTTTTCAGAAGATCTTGCTAGAACACCTGGTCCTGGAAGGTACAATACTCTTGAACCACAAACAACAAAACCAAAAGCACCTGCATATTCAATGCTTGCAAGAAATAATCTTCCTGGAGGTTTGTTGAGACCTTTTTATTTTTACCACACCCTTTTATCAATTCAATTAAACTTTTTTCATAAAAATACCATCTAAAATGTATACACGAAGGTCCATGTGCAAGATGAGCCAATAAATTCCATTTATTTTCTGATTTACTTTTTATGAAATAACTTAACATAATATACAATATTCTTCATGTATTTTAGACAGTAATAACTTTCAAGTGTTGATTCAGCACTGGTTTTTGAAAATTTGCTATCTAAACAAATTTCAGTCCTCATAAAGGTTTGAGTTAATGGGTTTCAACTGTAGATCATAAACAGAATTCTTGGTCAGTTAGACATTTTCTTTTCAGAAAAAAGGGCCCTGTGGGCTAGACAAAAGCAATCCCAATGGAAATGAATTGGAATGCATGAGCCTTAACCCAAATTCACCATATTAATAGGGCTGTAAAATATATAAGAAGAGTCAACACACACTCTGGCCATTCTAATAGTTTCCTTAATAACAAAAAACTTATCTGGAGATTTTCTTGCAAAATAACAAGTTTTTATTTTTATTTCAGACTCTACACAGAAGCCTGGTCCTGGAGCACACAGGCCAGAAGTAGTTACAGTAAATCGAAAATCAGCACCATCATTCTCTCTTGGGATACGCCATTCAGAATTTGTCACTCCAGTTATTGTGGAAATAGCTGACTAGATGCCATTGAAAATGTAAATAATTAGATAATTTGTAGTTTTGCTAATTTTCAAACATTTTAACAATTTTGTTTATTTGTATTTGAATTTGCCACCAGCTGTATCAGTTAAGTAGGGGCAAAGAGTAACATTCAACATCAACTTAAAAAATATATATACATTAAATGCCTAATTTGCGTTTTTAACAAAAAATGTATTTGTTTTCGTATCCAGTGATTGTAATATTTTGTTTTCATTAGTGATAAACAGTTGTTTTCTTTTTGCTTATCTTTTTAATTCTTTAATTCGAATCATGTTGCAAAGAGATGAAAATACAAGGAAAAATGATTTCTCAAAAGGAGCTTGTGTCAATGAGTAAGAGCAGCTAGTTCTGGAGGAGCGAAATTCACTGCAAAGAAATTAATACAAACTACAAAATCTTTTTCTCAAAATAGAGATCACAATAAAAATATATGTAATCTCATTTGATGGACAAAAATCAAATGGTTATTTTGTTGGTTATACACAATTCTATCGTCTGTAGCGATATCGTTTGAAATGAAACCATAGTTGAAAAACATTGTTCTGAAATTGACAACGAAATCCATGTTTATGGGCCAGTTCCCACTCTCTATTCACCACCTTGAAGGCAATATCCTGTGAGAAAAATACAAAATTAATTTTAAATGATTTGGCAAAGAATCAGAAGCAAGAAGCATCATGAAAGAGCAGAAAATGTTAGCCTGTGCGTAACAAATATTTTGAGAGGTGTACCTTACTATTCGTTATTCCTATACCAATGAAACACTGATAAAAGAAGGTATATATCCATTATTATTTGTGACAAAATCACTACTCGAGGCCATCCACTGCACATTAACCTGACTATTTCTTGTGCAAAAAAAATAGAAAATTAAATGAGAATTAAAGTGTTATTTTGGAAAGAAACCACTCCAAATCAGTGATGTAGGAAACAATTCGGAAGTAGGAGGGCTATGAAAAAAGTGCCCATGCCATGGTAACAGCTATACTGGGGCACTTTTTAGTAAACATTTTTCAAAAAGAGGGTACATTTATGAAAAGGTGGAAGGGCCATGGCCCCAAAGGTTCCAAATTCACTGAAAACAAATATTTAATTGGTTGAATTTTGTGGTAAAAACATTAAACAAAAAAACGAATTGTAAAAAGGGGTACAGTACATTATGCTCCCTTCTATTTCTTACTCACTTCATATGGTGGCCCTCCTGAGAATCTTAACACCGCAAAGTCTGGATCAGTTTTGATTTCAGTCTGAAGAAGTAAAAAAACTTTTTTCAACAATTATTTTGCTTCCTTTATCAAAACATTTTTGTCAAACATTTCATACATCATATCATACACTGTTGAGCCTCCATAACTCAAACTTGCTTTGAATCAAACTGTTTTGTATTCCCCATGAGAGCTCTATTGATCTATGAAGTTCTAGGAAGATTCAACTGAAAGCAGAATGTAGGTAACTTACCAGAAAATATTCAGGAGTTGCCGTTTTGTCAATTAAATCTGGATAGAATATCTGTAAATAGATTAGAAGGAACCATAAAATTTAAAGAAGCTGTTATGAAAATGCTAAAAAATAATCAAACACAAATTTTAAAGGTTTTCTGAGGCCAATAACAATATGACAACAAAAAACGAACCACGGAGTCATAAATGAGCAACTAATGATGTGGCCTATTGCCAACTAACCAAAAACAAAATAAATTTTACATGAATAAAACCACTAACTCAACAAGTGGTATTTTTCAAAATAATAAATAGTACATCCAATTATTTACCATTTTTAGTTGTATTTTTGTCGATATTTCAAGCGAGATTAAATTGACTTACATTGAATTTGTAACCTTGTACAACTTTGGGAGGTGGATTATCGCTGTCATAATGAGTTTGATTGTACTTGTTCCATTCATATCCCTGAAGCAAAGCAATTTATGTTAGTAAAGATACCAGACAGTTTCATAAAATATAATATTAAACAAAAATTACATTTTTGATGTCAAATATTTTTGGTGTGCTGCAGTTCCCAGTTACGTTTTTCCTTTCAAAGTCTAATACTCTCGATTTCGGTTATGCTAGCTCTTGCTGCCACTTTTCCTTCATAAAACCATACTCTTGTAAAATAATGTTACTTTTAGAAGTTTGATAACTTTACTTACAGTATGTACACGATTGAAAAACCTTGGTTTCCTTGGCCTATACTTGTCTGTCCATGAGTATGTCTGGGGAAAAAAGAATTTGATAGAATTATTTAAAATCTCAAACTAGTTATACAGGCAATAAAACAAACAATTTAAATTAAATAAAGTGGCACACGATGATATTTTACTTAAAGATTTATTTCAACTGATTTATTTCAAGATTATTTCTAAAAAGTTGATCAAGGAAAAAGAACAAGAGGTGATGCAGTTAACTTCAAACTTCCAAAGTCGTTCAAAAGAAGCATCATGGTGTCTCCATTGCCGAACAAATTGAAAATGGAAACACCATCGCTATTTTATAAGACAAGAAAAAGGAAACACTTGAACTGATCAGCTTGGTTTATTTCCCATTTTTATGTTTTAAATATGTTAATAATTGTTTACGTCTTTTCATGCTGATGCCCCTCAGTGATAGCAACGTTCATTAGCTGAATCTAGTGACCTGTATACATGTATTATTATTTGCTTAAAAAATTGCCAAGGGTGTTTTAGGAATTTTTGGAAACCACCGTACCTTGGTAAAGTTGCAAGAAAAGCAAATCTTGCTTCAGACAACGATGAAGTTACTTCTTGACTTTCTAATTGGCTTATTCTCAAGGTATGAAGCGAGACCTTTTACGAAAGTTTCAGTTTACGAATTAAAATTTAAGCTTTCTTTTATATTACAGAAACTAAACAAATTTACGAAATAAAATGATTTCAGTAAGATAGTGATTAAATATACTTTTTTATTGAGGTTCATCGGCACGTTAAATGCTTCTTCTCCTTCTCCAAGAATTTTCGTCGCTTCCGATGAGTAAACTTTGGTAGCTTCTTCTTCCTGCAAAATTACACACAAATGTTTTATCATTTCATTGTTTTGGTAACCATCCTTCTTTACTACAGTTTTATAAACTTATGCATCATTGTCACAACATCATAGGCCTATTAATTTTTTTAACGGCGACGCTTTACTGTACTGTTACATTCTACGATAAAAATATATTTTCTACTTCTCTTCCTGGGCATTCTACTTTATACAATATTATAAATACAAACATAACGTTTGTTCCAAATCTCACACAGTAAAAACCCGCAAATAAGAACTTTTCACTTTCAAGAACCTGCAGACTAAGATACCTGCATTATTTGCAGAATAAAAAAATCATTATTTAAATCCTGGTGACATTCCTGGCATGATAAACAACTATATTCCATGTAAAACTAAGTATTTTGAATTCACCAAGCTCTGATCTTCAAACTGAATGATATGATTTTTGACTTAAGAAGATGGACAGGTTGAATTTCATAATGTAGGTTCTTTCATCTGCGTTTTTATTGCATGAAAGCACGCATCAAACAGGCATGCATCAAACAGCAAATGCATAAAATGAATACCTCATCAACTGTTGACCCACTCTGCACTTGAATTCTTAAATATCCCTTCAATGAAAGATGTTAAATAATAAATAAAAATGTTTTTAAATTCAATCGTACGAAAGTCGAATTTTTTTCTTTAATTTATTTATTATTGATCAATATTGAAGTACACACGCAACAACAATCTATTATTTTTAAACAAAAGATGTTCTACATATTAACAACCAATGTCATTTAGCATTTTATGTAACCCCTTTACCCCCGGAAAAACCACAGCCTATTGATAAACAAATGTAGACGTCATATCTTAAGAGGGTAATGAAATGTGAAAATTCACAACAAATGTTACTTAGGCTTGTTAAACAGCCGTAGTATCGCCTCTCCTCCCGACGTTACTGTAGCTGTGCAAAAGGAGGAGCAATACTGCGGCTGTGCAGCAAGTCCAGACGCTATGTGCTACCCCCTAGAAAATGAAAACTTAGGTAGGATTTACCTATTAATCAGAAAGAAATCCATCTTTTGTAGATTCTTTATAAATGTAAGAATTTCGAGATTGGCATATCATTGCTCACATGCATTTTGAAAATAATATTAAATTTTAGAAAAACCGATTTGACAGCAGTTTGGTGATATATTTGCTGGATTACAAATGATCGTATCTGAATATGCAACTAGATTACTAGATTACTTACCAATCTATGTAGATCATCATTCGGATCAACCCACTTCGCCTAAGATAAGAACAAGGTTTCTTAATTATACAAACTTGAAAGCTATACCGCTGAAACTTACGTGAAATTTTAAATATTTTAAATTAGCTCATTAAAAACTCATTTGATTTCTTACAAGCCTTAGATGCAGCAATATCAGCTCAGATGAAGAAACAAACCTTATATAAATAGGCCTAGCGTTGTTTGCTTACATTCCAAAATCAAAAGCCTTGAAATTAAAAATTCATTTAGGACCTCGTAACTGAAAGGTAACATATAAAATAAGATGGTAAATATTGATAAACGCAACTAAACATATCTTGCTCCCGAACATAAAAGTTACATCTAATTAACAATATATACACTAAACAAAGTTATAAAAATCTTAAAATTTAGCACTTGACGATCTTTGAATTTTTACCTCCTCGACATCTTGGAATGGTATTAATCTTGGACTGAACGATCCTTGTTCATACGTCTGATAAGCTGAAATATATTACGAGAGTTTGATACGTGGTTCCAAGAGAACAACGAATTTTTTTATGGGTATTCATAGCCAAAGAAATTCAGCCCCTATTCTCTTATCCCTCAAGAAACAACATTTTAATCTGTGCAACTGTTCGTAAACTTAATCTCTTCCCTACCGGAAAACAACGTGTTTAATTTCAATTATTTGTAAAAATTAAAGCATCCCGGCGTAAACAAGAACTTTAACTCAAAGTATGGTTGTAAAAACAATACGTTATCTTGTTTCGCGTGCAATTATTGAGATGGTTAAGCTTTTTTCAAAAACAGAACGTTTCTAAATTTTTCCCGCTGTCGCTGCTGAGTTTTGCTCTTAATTTTCCCCAAGGAACGATTCTTAGAAAGACCATCTAGTTTATTCTAGTAAGCCAAATTATATGTTTTCCCTCGTAATTTTATGATAAATGATACTGATAGCAATTTTGTGCCTAAATATTTATAAATCCATATATACTGGTTACCTTCAACAGCCATTTCTTCTTCAGTAACAGGCAATTTCGTTTGTTGTGAACTGTAAATTACAAAGATTTTTTTAACGATTTTACTTTTCACTACGAATTCCTGATTTGAAAACAGTATGTTGAAAAGACGATTAAATTGTGCGTAGCTTTCAATATATCAATCGTGGAAAATGCACTTTATCAAACCAAAAGATATTGCAAAAAAAGTCAGGATAAAAATATATATTTTTCAGTTAAGTATTTTATGTATATACTTTTGATTTTGATTTTGTATTTTATCTCCAGCCTTGATCTATTATTCCTGGAAAACAAGGTGCAACTAAATGTCTAATTGATCTTTTTCCAGTTCATGCAAAATTTAAGTCTACACAAAAAGTCAAATGTAATAATTACGTTTCAGATTTTTGTTCCTCTGCTGGATCTTCTTTTGCCAAATCACCCAGTTCTTTGGATGTTCCCTCTTCTGGAATATCTTCCAGCTGTTTGCTTGGTCCAGGACTTGCGACATATTCTCTGCTTGGACCAGGATTCGATACATGTTCTTTGCTTGGACCAGGACTCGATGCATATTCTTTGCTTGGTCCAGGACTTGCAACATATTCTCTTTTTGATCCAGGACTTGCAACATATTCTCTTTTTGATCCAGGACTTGGGGCATATTCACGCTCAGAAAATTTATCTTTGACTCGTGAAGGCTCAGAGTCTGAATCAGAATCGTCACTGTTCTGTGAAAAAAAGTAACGAAAAGGATTGTTATCCATTGGATGAAGTTATCTTGGTGGCAACATGTAGCAACTGGTGGAAACATAATTAAATTTCTCATTAAATAGAATGGGGAACTAACTTAATGGAGGCACAATATATGTATAAATAATAATGAAAAATTGTTTCAGACTGAACCTCAAATAAATTTCTCCTATGAGAAAAGACAAAAATTTTACAAATTTCTATGAATGATAATGATCGCAATATCCTTTTTGGATTTTGAAGTTTTTCCCTATGTCATTTGTTAAGACCTGTTGAATTTCTTCCTCAGACCCACAATGTGTACCTGCATTTTGCCCCTTGGTCAAAGACAAAAAAGATATGCTAACAAATTCAAATCAAAGCGAGCTTCTGTGCTGTGAGGAACTTTTAAATAAAAGAGGAAGCAAAATCCGACTGACCAATTGACTTCTTGCAATAATGGTATTTTCACTAACAGAAATAAGCTATTATTGCGAAAGAAAGTAACGTATCATTCTAAAACGATTTTACAGAAAATGTTAGTCTTAGCATTGATGTGCCTACTTCTTCTTAGTCTTTAATTTAAGATACACATGCTTCTCCTCCTTCTGTAATTCTTTTTATTGCTCAGTTTCCATAAAGTCTTATTTATGTATAGCATTGTAGAAATTCTTACCCAAATGCCAAAAATCTTGAATCTTTCCTCGTGTCATTTCCTACCGAATCGCAAAGAATATTGGCCCTTGATTGTATATTACCTATATTCGCAGTGATGATAATGAAATAAAAAATAAACGATGTAATACCTTATGTTTTAGTTCTGCTAACTTTTGCCTCAGTTTGTGTTGATGTCGTTCTTTTAATTGTGCTTTCGCGACATGAGCTTTGAGTTGCTGAAGAAGTGATTCCCAATAGCCTAAAATAGGAGGAAAATAGAATAAAATCTTTGCAGGAACCATAGCTTTTAGTAATTGTTAACGAGGATGTGTATTCGGGAAAAATACCAAACTTTCAAGGTCTTTTTTTAATGAAAAACCTCCCAATAGATTGACAATCCTTCGATTGTAGTCTGTTGATAAAAACGGGAGATCCAGCCAAAATTTGTATTTAAGATTTGTTAAGTATATTTTTAGACAATGTACTTTTCTAATCATGGTATAGATGGGGCTTCTTTTAAAACATAATAGCTTCATTTCAAATAAATATTTTATTCCCTCTAATCTAAAACCGTTCTGTCATCCATGTTAAGTAATGCAAACTATGTCGTTGGTACATGTTCCACATTTGTCATACCTATAGGCAGTACGCATTCCATACCTATATCGATACTAATTCCATACCTATATCAATAGCTCCACCAGCGCTAATTTTGTCTCTTATTTGTCTTTCCATCGTTAGCAGTTGGTTGTGCGTTTTTCCTTTAAATATATTTGCCACATCAGGCCTAACCGCTGAATTAATAACGTCCCTCTGGTTTCGAATATCACCTGGAAAACAATAAACATAACATCAATTTAATAGCATTTCAAGGAAGTGGTTCATAAGAATGATAGTTTGACATATCAGAAAACCTATCACAAATAAGGAACATTTCGATGAATTTGCCTTCGAGATTACTTACCTTCCGTCTTTTTTGCTTTTAATTTTTGCAGTTCGTCTTTTGTCACAATTGTTATGTCCTTCAAGGAAAATGAAACTTATAAAAAAGAAGCAGAAAGACAAATAATTAGCAAAATAAATATAATAATAATTTAACTATAATTAAACATTTTTGCTGGGAAAACAATATGCTTGCCCAACGTAAAAACTATTCAATGGATTGGGAGTGGATTTTGGTGGAAGTGAGTGGATGCTTTTAAATAAAATTTGTTTGAATGCTATTTGCAGGCTACAAAAAGTGTCCTGATTTATGTTGACATCTCAATGAACTTCCATTTAACATTAGACAGTCAACATCACTGGCAATTTTCAAGAGAAAAGTGTATCAGCACTATCTTGACCTTCAAATTTAAATACTT
>JAYJMH010014099.1:0-21990 GCA_036873815.1 Phacellophora camtschatica
ATACTGAAAATTCATAGATTGACTTGCTTTTTCATTTCCAATCCGAATCTCAAGTCAGAAAATCAATATCTTGAAATTTTGAAAAATTCCCAAAATGGCGGACTTTCGTTAAAGTGGTGTATTAACACAACCTCTACGAGAGTTGATAAAGAAAAGTGCAGTTTTTAAATGGTCTACAGTTAAACACAGAGCTTTCAATCAACTGAAGAAGAAACTAACTGAAGCCCCGGTTATTGATTATTACGATACAAAGAAACCGACGATTTTGATTGTGGATGAATCCTCACATGGAATAAGTGCAATTTTAGCCCAGAAACGGTCAGATGAAACACAATACAACATCATCTCCTATGCAAGTAGAGGACTCAGTCCAGTGGAAAGAAGATATTCGCCAACATATATTGAAAGCCTCGATTTAGTCTTGGGAATAGAACATTTTCGTTTGTTTTTGCTAGGAACGGATTTTGATGTTGTAACGGATCACAAAGCTCTAGAAGCCATTTTCAATAATCCCAGTTCCAAACCTCCTGCACGGATTGAAAGATGGGTTCTACGGTTACAGCCTTGCATGTTTCAAGTGATCTACAAGAAAGGATCGTTAAACGAAGCAGACTATCTTAGCCGTCATCCCGTAAAGCTAGTTCCAACAGAAAGCCAGGAAGAGAATACATCAACTATATCATTAACCAAACTGTTCCGAAAACAATGACACTAGAAGAGATACAGGAGGCAACACGAGAGGACAACATTTAAACAAAAGTGCGAAATGCCCTAGGAACAGGAAGATGGGACCCTAAAGACCCTGATATACAGTCCTTCAAGAAATGCTACGACAAACCAACAGTCAACAAAACAAACGCTATTGTAATGAAAGGCTGTAGAATAGTAATCCCTGCTAAGCTACAAGACAAAGCAACAAAGCTAGCTCACATAGGACATCAAGGCATTGAGAAAACAAAAATGCTACTCAGAGAAAAGATTTGGTACCCAAAGATGGACGAGAAAGTTCGCAAATTGATCGAGAATTGCACAGCGTGTCAAGCAGTAGGAAATAGCAACCCACCAGAGCCAATGAAGGTGACACCAACGATTAACATTCCATGGCAAACTGTAGCAATTGATTTTCATGGACCAGTTACAAACAATCAAATATATTTGCTAGTCGTAACAGATACGTACTCGAGGTTTCCAGAAATAGAAATTGTAAATTCAACATCAGCAACTGCTACTATCCCAAAGTAGGATCGTATATTATCTGTTCAGGAGATTCCAGTAGAACTCAAGATGGACAATGGACCACCGTTTAACTGAGACGGGTTCGAAAGATACACCAAAGCCTTATGTAGAATCCAAGCACACCACTTTGGCTTCAAGGCAATGCAAATGTTGAAAGACTGATGAAACCGATTGGAAAAGTTCTTCAAACTGCACAAATCGAAGGGAGAAACTGGAAACGAGAACTACAAAGATTTCTGTTGAACTACAGATCCACAACTAAAGTTCCTCAATGCCAATTATTATTTAATGGTTCAATTCGAGGACAGTTGCCAGAATTTCCTTCAAACAAAGTTTTGAAAAAATACAAAGAAGAGAAAGAGAATACAGAGAAAATAAAAGCTCAAAACAAGGAATACTATGACACAAGACGTCATACAAAAGAATCAGGGATCCAACAAAGTGATACATTGATTTGTTTGCCAAGAAAAAGAAACAAATTGACATCGAAATTCAGCCCTGAAAGATTTATTGTACAGAAACGTACAGGAACAAGAGTAGTAGCGAAAACTCGAAGCCCATCATCACAAGAAACGTGTCACCCATCAAGAAAGTACCACCGATGGTCATTGACGATTATGCTGACAAAAGCAGTGATGGTGATGAAAAGATAAGTGAACAGAATACAGCTGATATAATACCAAGGAGATCACAAAGATCCAAGATACCAGTCGCAAGATACAGATTTGTTGTACCATCAACATTGAGAGTTTAGAAAGAACGTAAATAGGAGAGAAAGATCAATGTATTAAACTTGGACTTGTCGTATAAAAATATTGTAAACTTCTGAAAAAAAGGGTAGCGATGTGGTGATTATTGTACTTTAATACTTCATGTAATACGGAATGGAAGATTAACAAGATACGAAGCAAACCGACAGATGTCTACTTTCTAAGACCAACTTGCTACCTTGTCTACAAAAGGAACGAAATTGACTGACTTGAAACTCATGACACTTTCATTGTTGACAAAACTTGTTGACAGAACTTGTTGTTTTCGCTGCAAAGAACTTTTGGACATAAAGGGATATATCATCCCCGCTACAATTGCGTTTTTAATAATCGAGGTCACAAATTACTTGTATGTTATCAGGCTGTTTAATAGATGTGTTTACGAAAGGTTTCATATTCACGTTTTTGTATAATATTTGCAAAACCTGTGTAAGGGTTTTTTGGGACACCCGGTATTAAAAGCAAGGCGCTCGTAAGCTCCGTGGGAACAAACCTTCTCTCATGTCTATTTTTTAAATTTTAAACTCAATTGTTTCACCTGTCTTACTCTTGCTTGAACTCGTCCTGAATCTTAATTTTTCTACTAAAAACCTGAGAGGCCATATACATTGATTTATCAATCATTGTCCATCATGGTAATAATGGAAATCAAACTTGGCACAGAGCAATTTTTTAGGAAGAAACAGCAGACTTTCTTAAATAATTTTCCTTTACTTTATTCTGACTTGCTTTATTTGTTGACAAAAAAGAGAAATATTCGTTTATTTGTTCATGGTATGTTTAAATTGTGAAAAAGATAACTCCCTGTAGTCTAATCAAAAACCGCAATTTAATTTGATCAGAATAAACTACCGTAAATTATTATGAAATTATGATCTAGCTGATTTTATAGATACGAACATAAGTTACGATACACTTCTACAGCATAAAATAAGTATCTACGCAGAACATTGGATAGAATAGAAATACCCGATCAGAAATGAGAGTAGCAAGAAAAATTACTACCATGATTTAAGCTGAGACTGTAAGAAGTTAAGAGAAAAACAGCTGATCATGTATCAAGCACTGAAAATAAAGGTATATTGAAAATATGTACTTCTAAAACGAAATAACAAAAGTAAGAAGCAAAGGGAAAGTAAAGGAATGGAGAAATATCAATCCTTTCTTAACTTGTAATGTATTTAATCAAACACAATCTCCAACTATACAATATCTTCGCGTTTTTAATGACATCATAAGCAGCTACTTGATAAGATTGAGCTCTTTCCACACTTTTCCTGCTTTAAATTATTCATTTATAATTAAGCTTTTGAAATAGAGCGGACTATAGGATTTCTGTTCAGCGCGCTTATCTAATTTCCGAAAATTAACACCCGCGGGATATAGTCTGCATAGACGGTAAAAGATCGACTATACGATGTGTCTGAAGTAAATAATGGACGAAATGATTTTAAGTGCTTCTTTTCATTGTAGTCCAATTATTCTTTGATTTTCCAGTAGTTTTACTTCAAAACTATTTCCAAATAGTCCAAAAACGAAACCAAAGTTTTTGTCGTAGATGAAAATGAATCTAATATCTGGAAAATTCAGGGCTGAAGAAAAGTAAGCCGTTTTTGTGTAAAAAAAATGCTTTTTCGTAATCAGCTTCCATACAAGCGATATTTCAGTTATACGAGTGGTACACACACATACTTCTAGTGCGACAATGTCCAAGAGAGCTGCTTCCTCGCTGTTAACACTAATTTAGCCTCCCCTACTACATTTTATGACACAACTCGAGAAACGTTATTCCGATGCTGCTGCAACTTTTTGACTTTTTCTAAATATTATCTACAAATGTTAAGATTTGTTTTTTCACATGTTTACGTGTTTACTATTGTCATGGCAACAGGTTTTTGAGAGAGTACTTTTAAATGTATATATTGTTTTGCAGTTTTCTTATGAAAGGTGCTTCTATTTTGAAACTTGGTAAATTTATTAGTGGAGCTCACGGTCATATGCTTGTATGCCAAATTCATCAATTGTTTTCAGTATTTTTAGCATGTCTGTTAAATATTTTTTTAATTCAGATTTAAATTCAACAGAAGCAAACTATGATATCAAGAGCATACCTTACCTGGTCGAGCTTGCTTGGCATTCCATGACACAGTTCCTCCAGCCATCTCTATCGTAGATCAGCTTTGATGTCAGTGTCCATGTTCATTGCACCTGGTAGTTCGTCTTTCAAGCATCTTGTATCATTTACCAGTTGATTGATGTACGTCATCCTTGCTCTACCTCTCGTTCGCCTTCCATGAGATGGCTCCCACAGCAATACATCTCTTGCTAGTTCGCCAACAGTGTCCTGCATATCGTAGCTTTTGTTGTTGTATGGCTACATTGATTGGAGGTATGTTTCCATACAACTCTTTGTTTGTTGGGTGGTCTCTCCAAGATCTTTTCAGCGCTGCACGACGCATTCTAGTGTAGGCGCCATCTAATCTTTTCTCCAGCTTTGATGTCGGTGTCCATGTAGTAGAACCATATATTAAAACAGATTCTACTGTGACTCTGAAAAAGCTTTCGTTCAGTTGGTCGGACAGGTTGGACTTCCAGATCTTATTCGTTCCATTTAGGGCACCCCAAGCTTTTCCAAGTCGGATGTCGATATCATGACTTGTGGAGGCAATGTAACTACCCAGGTATTTGAAATCGTTGACTTGCTTCACCTTTTCACCGTTTAAGCTTTTCATGCTTTCGGATGCATCTTGGTTTAGGCATTCTGTCAAATTCTGTCTTGTCTGCATTGACGAAAAGTCCTATTTCTCTTGCAGTCATTTCAATACTGTGTAGTTATTTCAATATCTTATTCATTTCCTATATGCTTGCTAATCTTATACACTAAGATCCCAATATGCTTACTAGTCTTCTACACTAAGATCCCCGTATGCTTGCTAGTCTTATACACTAAGATCCCTATATGCTTGCTGGTCTAATACACTAAGATCCCAATATGCTTACTAGTCTTCCACACTAAGATCCCAATATGCTTGCTAGTCTTATACACTAAGATCCCAATATGCTTACTAGTCTTCTACACTAAGATCCCTGTATGCTTGCTAGTCTTATACACTAAGATCTCTATGTGCTTGCTGGTCTAATACACTAAGATCCCTATATGCTTACTAGTCTTATACAATAAGATCCCTGTATGCTTGCTAGTCTTATACCATCAGATCCCTGTAAGCTTGCTAGTCTTATACCATCAGTTCCCTGTAAGCTTGCTAGTCTTATACAGTAAGATACCTATATGCTTGCTAGTCTAATACACTAAGATCACTATATGCTTGCTAGTCTTATACACTAAGATCTCTATATGCTTGTTAGTCTTAGGCACTAAGATCTCTATATGCTTGCTAGTCTTATACACTAAGATCCCTAAATGCTTGCTTTAGTTTCTTGTTTAATTATCTCATTTTTGCATCTGATTTCATGGTTATGCTTCATGGTACTTACATAATGAGTTAGGAGTTAACATAACAACATCTTCTGATTTATGCTCAAATATTTGCTCAACAAAAATAAGCAAAAAAACCATGAAAATGGAGCGGAAGTTCTAGAATCCGCTTAATGACCGTAGTTGGTCAAGAACGTCTTAAAATTGTGCTCGTGCGTATGCTGCCTAGAGCTACTTTTCAAGAGCCATAACACATTTGTGAATATTTTCTGAATTATAAAAATAGCAAATCGCAAAAAATTCAAGAAAAGGATAAAGTCAATGGAGAAAAAAATCAAGGTAGGTGAAAATCATTCATGTTTGAAACAATTCCTTTTATTAAATATTACAAAGGACTAAGTTTTATTAGTTCGTGTGAAAGGGCGATACACTTATGAAATCTTGTTACATACAGCAACATGCAAAGACCGCAATTGATTCGAAAGTTTATCAAGTGCCGTAAATCTGTAAGAAAAATAAAAAAACAGTTAGTGTGAACACGTGGTAGTCGTTTCATAGAAAAACGGTTTTTAATTCAGATATAAAAAATAAGCTATATCTTGCTATGATGTGGTATATTCAGGGAAAACGTAAATGCAAATATATTTTAACCCCAACTGCACCCAGATTTATCTCTAATTAACAGGAAAATTCTTTCAAACTTTTATTTTGCAAAAAGTAGAAGATTAAAAAAACGTAATTCAAAAAACTTGGAGGCAGATCCCTGCAATAAATGGAAAACGTCGGAAAATGTCGTTTGCATTTACTCCCAATGAAAATATGACTTTTTAAATTCTTATAAATGTATAACATGGCTCTTCCAGAAGTGAAGGGATAGGTCAAACAGAAGCTTTACATAAAAGATACTACATAAAAATGGAAAGATGAAACAAAAACATTTCACAAAAATTGGAAAGTATCAAAATTTATGAATCATCAAATGTCAAATCATCATGCATTATTTCATCAAAGTTCATCAACCACAAATTTCAAATTTAGTCAAACAAATTTTATGACATCAACCACAAATTTTCAAATTTAATAAAAAAAATCAACAAATATATTTGCGATTTTAAAATATCTGAAAGAATAATAAATAAGTAAACAAGCAAAGAACCTTGCTGATCCCATCGATGTTTTGTCTAATTCAAGTAGTTGATTTACTTGGTCAATTCTTCCTTGGATTGTACTAAAATAAATTCATAAAAACACTTAATTGTTTATGAAGTAAAACTTAAATTCTGCAAAGCAACCTAGATTTTTTAATATCAACCTACCTTTTAAAATTCAAATGAATAACAGAACGTTAAAAAACAATTGTAATTCTGTAAAAAATATCTCGAATTCAAAATGTCAGCTTTTCAAAAGTCAAATGAAATTCAAAACTGTTGAAACTGATTAAAATTATGCGAAGGACAATCCATTAAAAGAAGTGTACACTAGTGAATTCAACTGAATCTCAATTTTAATCAAAATCACTGTTCCACAAATTTCAAATTGTAATTTTTGACGGCTTCTGACAAATTTTCAACACTTCTTACAACACTCTATTGTAACTTTTTGACAAATTTAGCCTCTTGTAACAATGATGTGATAATGACATTTAAGCTCGTTAGCAGTTTTTTTTATCGTTAACCTGTAAATAAACTAGTAACAGCATCAGCTAAAATATCACCACCTCTTTTGTAAAGAATCTGATCCACAAACGAATTGTCAGTGAAGCAATTGCATGGTGTTGTTTCTTGACAACAGAAGCGAAATTGCTCACTCTTAAGTCGTAAACTTTGGTAACAGGCTCTTATTACTCTTGAAAAAAACCTTTCTCAGTTTAATTTTTTAAATTTCACTTTAATTTAATTTTTATGTTATTTAAAGGAGAACAGACACCCAAAAAAAACATTTCTTATTTCTTATTTTCTTTTTCGAAGAATAGATTCACACATTTAACATTCCGTACCTCTCTACCAAACCAAAACCTCGCTCCTAAACGAACTGAAAAACCTTTTCGTTTGGCAAGCATATTTGGCCCCCTTCGGTGGCAAAAAGATGTTTATGTTTACATATAATGCGATTGAGTATAAATATATGAATTTAATCTAATGATACCTGTCTAATATGCATTGAACAAGTAAACTCTCAACTTCATCCGTATCAATATTCAACTCCTGAAATATAAAAATAGTCCTTATAAGTTCTTCATTAAAACATAACAGCAATTCATAGTAATACCATAGGGAACCAAATTTCGAAATGTATTAAATATATCCCAATTATTTAATCATCTACTTATTTGTATTTTCCTGCGAATAAATTTAATTAGCACATTAAGTTCTAGACCCACTGAGCTATTAAGTTGAAGAATGCTTTTAAATAGTATAATTAAATAGAATGATTATAAGTAAAATTTAGCACATTAAGTTTAAGTTTTATATGCAGGTTTTACTTTTCGGAGTTCAACACAGTAATAATATGCACTGACCTTAGAGATAAACGGTATATGTATTCTGGTGTACGGTCTGAAAAAAGGATATACAATAATTGATATCTTACTGTGTAAAATTAAACCGAACATAGAAAATAAAAAATGTCTGCTTTACATCATTTCCCAATTTATTTTTCAATAAAACCTGAGTACAAACAATAACGTCACAAAGTGACGAAAAGTGTCCAGTGTCCAGTAGCCGGCAAAGAGTATCTACTTACCTACGTTTAAGTCTTAAGGTAAAAATTTCAACAGGAATTCAGAGACTCATAAATTGTTGTAAAGCCGTGAATTACTTGTTGTAAAGCAACTAAAAGATTGCCTAAACATCATGTAAAGCAACTTCAAGACTGCCTAAACCTCACGTAAAGCAACTTCAAAACTGTATAGACCTGCCGCAAAGCAACTGCGAGATTGCCTAAACACGATGGGAAACGACTTCAAGACTGTCTGTATATGCAGTGAAGCTATTTGAAGATTGTGTTAAACAAAGCTCATAAATTCCTGTGAAAAAGTTTAACGATAAATTTCACCAATATGAAAAGACAAAATCAGACAAAAGAAGATTTACAAAACATTTGCGTCTGAAATTTTACAAAAAATCGGTGCGTATTGTGCATCAGCACAACTAACAACGTTAAATGAACTGAACCAAATTTCTGAAGTTTCTTCGAAATCCTATATCAAAATATAAATGTTTAGGTGAATAAAATCCAAGTTGAATTTTAATAAGCATTTACAAGAAAAGCACAGATTCGCCCAAGTGTTTACAAAAATTGGATTACAGGAAAATTATTACAATGGATTTGCCGACCCTGAAGTAATTTTACATGGGAAAAAATCAGATTACAGACCAAAGAAATAGAAAAAAGCAAAGCAAAAAGGACCCGATGTCAGTTCGGTGAGCTTTTAGAAATGATTGCGGAAACTTCACCAATAAGTTCAGTGGCAATATAAATTTTGAAACAGCAAATATTTGCAACTAGAATATAAACATTCCAGTTTCAGTTTACTTTTGATATTTCTCCTACAAACATTTCCGAATTGCATTTCTATAAGAAATACAAACAAACGTTTAGCTAATCTCCAAGTAACCACTTGCTGAGCTAGCAAAATTTCATGTTTTCTTGTAATAGTAAAATGAAACAAAATGACAAAATTTCCAAATTAAATTATTTAACATTTTGATCAGGCGCTTATAAAAGAGTATAATACTGATGAAATATTTCTGATGAAAAACAGATGAAATATAACTTTAAATACAAATTTAATTAAATAACAAAATACTGATGAAACATTTCTTGATTCAAAAATGATTTTTGAAAGATAGTTTAAACTGGATTTCTAAATTCCTTCAAAATCCCTTTCTTGGTTCCATCTTGGACAAGTGAAAAATGAATTCTTGCGTCCTTTTCGTGAGTTTCCGGTTTTTTTTCTGGTGGGTGCGGTGTTTATTGGGGGAAAGCATTTATTAGAGGGGCGTTTATTACCATTTTTGTGTAAAAAAAGCGTTCATTAAAGGGAAGCGCTCATTTCAAAAAAGGGGTTTATTAGAGAAAATGCATTAAGTATATCGGGTGTCCCAATAAAAAGGCTACGTGTTTGGAAAGCTGCAGTTACTTTTTGACATTATTTTTTCTACCTGGGTATTATAGAGGAAGCTTCAGCTTGAAGCTTGTTACCTTGTCTGGCAAAATTGACACACTAATCGCTGAGTTACACGAAATCAAAGTAAACAAATTTGAGTTTCTGCAAAACCAGAGGTTTTGATAACGACCATGAATGTCAAAATTGTGTGACCACTACCG
Source organism: Phacellophora camtschatica (assembly GCA_036873815.1). Lineage (NCBI taxonomy): Eukaryota > Metazoa > Cnidaria > Scyphozoa > Semaeostomeae > Ulmaridae > Phacellophora > Phacellophora camtschatica. The sequence continues at coordinate 9,772 of JAYJMH010014099.1, forward strand.
AGAATGCTCTTAAGTTATTTTGTGAATTCCGAGTCTAATTTATATGCGGCGAACATCAGCATGACACATTACGAATAAACCACCACAACAGAGGAAAGTAGATTTACTCAAGATTCAATCAATGTAATTTGTTTGGTGTCATAAGCTTCAATAATATACCTTTCTTTTTTTATTATTACCTCATTTTTTATTATTTCTTCGTTTTTTATTATTTCCTCAGTATCATTGCCTTAAACAAGCAATTAAATTTTACTGTATTGTTGTGCATTGCCATTCATTGATAAATGCCGTCCAAATGCTAATTTTAAGGCTCCTTTGCCAATAACAAACAATTTCAGTAATACATTGAAATACCAACCTCTTGTTTCGAGGAAACCCTAAATTTTTATTATTATTGGGCATAACTCAACAATTATTATGTTGATTTGCCAGCCAAGGCACCAAACTCTAAGTTGAAGCTCTTTGCATGAAAATTAATTAGAAACAAAATATTGAGCCTAATGCTCTTCCACAATGGCTTTGCAAACGTGCAGCCTTATTTCTGGGACACCCGATAAACTGAAGAACTAGTTTAAAATACTCATTCCCAGAAATTCGACAAAATATATCGAAAAATGTTCATAAAAATCAAATGGTTCGCAATAATCTCATTCGCAGAGATATTTCAAAATAAAATAAACCCTGGTACCAATATCGTTTTTTCTGTGTTTTGATTAGCTTACACGAGATAAATAAGATCAATGCAATCCCGCCAAAACATTTTAGGTAAGTTCCAGGTAAATTTCTTCTCTAAAAATCACCCTTGGGAGCGAGCTTGAGGCAACACGTGTTGCAAAAATACTCCATGAAAACGAAGTTAAGTACCTGATAAGTCTGATCAGCACTTGCGTTCGAATATTTCTGAGAAGATCTGACAAAAAAGCAAACATTCCATTTAATATGGTGTGATTTAAAAGATTTATAAAACAAATATTTGAATAAAAAACACAAAAACAATTAAATCAAAATAAAATTATAGTTCCAAATAAATGAAACGGCATTCAAAAAATGTGGAACAAGAATGTTGACAAATGAAAATCAAATTTGTTTTTGCATGTGCTACGTCGATACATAAAGAAATACTAACATTTAATTTATTTTAAAATTCGGCTTTTGTAGAGTGAATTGCTAAAAACACGTTTCGAACTTTGTTCTTCTTAAGGAAAAGAATTTCTCGTCCTGAAGAAGAGCAAAATTTGAAACACTGAGTTTTGAAAAATTCATTGTACAAAAGTCTAATTTTGAAATAAATTAACTCGGTCAGCGTTTAAACAGTTTTGACGCCATATTTCTTTTGCGGAAGTCTAGACGCAACAATGATTTCCTCGTATTCAATTCCATAGATTTTAATACCCAAGCGCGCAAAGAGATTTCGGATGTGAAAAACAAGAATAAGTTTTCAATTTTATCCAGCGATTGTTTCTCCATGTGTCTGAGTTACAGCAGTATGACATAAAAGCATAACCAAAAGTTATATTAATGAACCTATGATAAACATACCTTCAATATGTTCGCGAATAAATGTGTCATCCATTATATTTCGCCTAAAATAAAGGAGAATTGCTTGTAATAATAAAATGAAACATAACAAAATTTCCATTCCTCCGATATGCCCTGTCCTTTATTAAATTTCATGACGATTTGGATATGCTTTAATTAAAGGGGGGTGATTTTTACACAATCAAACAATAACGGAGAAACATTTCTTTTCTATTTTATTTTTCATTATCTTAACACTGTGGCCTTGTCAACTAGAAAGCCTCTTTTTAGGAATGCGGTGTAAAAACCGGAAAATTATTAAATGCCCGAGTAGGGAAATTATAAAGGAAGCAGATATAGTTTTCTACATATGAGTGATTCTTATTTGCTTATGTGACGAAGTGGTGAAATAACTGAAATAAAATTAAAGTCAATTATATAATTAACTGAAATACAGAAATAAAATGATTTACCTGTTAGTTTTTAAAATCTTCTCAAATTCTCCAATATCGTTATTTTGATAAGCACTAAAAATAAAATACAAAATGAAAACAATTTACAGAAAACACATGCTTCATAAATTCATAATATTAAAAAAAAAACAAAACAAGCTTCGCAGAATTAACAGGAAAACCTGACTTGAAGATAGCCAAACAAAACGTTCTGCTTACAGAGTATAACATAGGATACGAACCTCACTAAATTTGTCATTGCCAAAATTTCAGGGTCATTTTTGTAAGGTTTCGCCTTTAAAACGAAAGAAACACGCGTATTAGTCGAAAAACATCGAGAAAAAGGAAGAATTAAAGTGATAATGCTTCGATGCAATTTATTTTTTCTCTTATAAAGTAGAGGAGCAAGGAATGTTCAAATTCAGTCACAAAATGTTTAAAAAATCAAACAAAATAAAAGTATTCCTATGCCAAGCAACAATGGCTAAAAGTCTTCAATTAAAAGTCATAAACAGTACCTACTACTACTACTACTACTGCTAAAGCATAGCTTGATTCAAACTAAAACGTTCTTTGTTTTGTATTTCAGTTCCAATTTAAACAAGTACCAATATAATTAATTGAAAAGCAAAACTACGTACTTCTTGTGAATCAAATGGGTTGATATCAGATTTCATCAGCATATACGCCAATACTAAATATTTTAAACATGTAATTCTCCTGGGAAAATAAAAACATTCACTCTATACAACAACGTATAATTTTCTGTGCAAACCGTGGAGTTTTAAAGTTGAAAAAATAAAACAATTGAAAAAACAGGTCCCCGTGCAAGACAAAACATAGATAGAATATTTATCTCAGTTTCAGGTTATTCATCGGCCTGTTGGTCTAGTGGCATGATTCTCGCTTAGGGTGCGAGAGGTCCCGGGTTCAACTCCCGGACAGGCCCTTTTTTGTTTTTTAATGCAACAATAACAGCAACAACAACAACAACGGCAATTTTTTATGGAATAAAATTTATAATGCGACTGATTTTTCTGGATATTTTCTTTTACTCTGTAATCGGACAATTGTCGTTTGTCGTGTGCCTTTTGGCGAACGTTTTCTTTAATATATATAATATATATAATCTATAAATGTCCTACACTGTATCAGTTTTGAAGATTCCTTTTTTTCACTGCGAAGTTTCGTGGCTTTTTTATGGCCAGAAAACTGTCTTATAAGGAAGTACAGGCTGATTTTTTGGCAAAAATTTACAAATTATATGCATTAGAAAATTGGCTTGAAAAGTTCATTCAAATGATTAACTCATTTGTAATATAGAAGTGTATTCATGTCACTTTTCTAGGATATCATTGGCAGCATAACCTACTCCAGCCCAACTCCAGCCCAATTCCATATAATAATTTGCCAAAATATTAAAAAACCAAGCAGGCTGATTTTCAAAAACCTGTTCCTCTGTGATGGATTCTTACTGTAATGCAGAGTTTTGTATTTAAGAAACAGCGCTTTTAAGAACTTGAGCCTTTCACTTTTATTTGAAAATAATAATGGATTAGACAGTACAATATTGCTTGGTAACTTTTTGGAAAAAATGTCTTTCTTGCATGCCGGCATTTCATGAATATTGGAACCAGTGCTTTTTCGTTCTGGGGATTTCTCAGTCTCTTTTGTCTGTACTAATGTTGTGAAGTCTATGCTACGTGGTTGAAACGAGGTTGCTCAGAAACGATTTAAATTTTGAATTTCCTTAATTAGGTTGGTTTATGGCTAATTAGAATGGAACTGGCAGAATACACACAAACATTTCAAGAAAGAAATATCGACGGAAGCGAACTTCTCAAATTAAATGGAGATAGATTAAAGGTATATGTTATATATATAAACATTATTTTTTGCCTTTGTAGTTTGTGAACGACATAATACAGAATAACGTGTCATTTTGCAGCTCTTTAGAATATGCATAGACACATTACAAAATCCTTGTGTTCTTTGACAAATTTGACGTGTTCTTTGACAAATTTGACGTGTTCTTTGACAAATTTGACGTCACTTGGGGCAATATGGATTCATAACACTATTGCCAGAAAACTGGACTTGTCACGCCATTTTTGAGAGGAATGAAATGACGTTTTCCTGGAGAAAAGCATGTCAAGGCATTTTTTAGTCCGGCTTTTAGTTTGTTTGAACATAATGTAAAAGAACGCATTGAAACAAAGATGTCGTTAACAACGCCAGAATATATGTACGCTCAGATTTGTGACGTAAGTTGACACCAGCGTTGGTTATTGGGTTAATGTTATATGCATGTTTGTCACAAAACATTTGTTGGAAGAAATTCAGTGTTGAAGTTGAGGTTGTCATAAAGGTTTGTCGTTTCTTGACCGCATTTTTTGGGGAACAGTGCTTCATACTTTATACGAGAAGAGGTATCAGAAGAGGTTTTAAAGGTGGCTAGCTCAGGTAGCTAAGAGGTAGCTTAGGGATTACTGTGTAGATTTTGGCAAACAAGGCATCAACATTTAAATTGAAGCCTTATAAATCAACACCAAGCAAAGTCAAAATTATCAAAACTAAAACTCATCCATAGCAGCCTTGCAAACGTGGGGAAATGTTTTTGGGCCAACCGGTACAAAAAGTGCAGGGATTTTATCACGTATCATATATCTTTAACATTTCTACTGAAAGGTTATTTAACGTTTTATCTTTGGAATGGCAACAATGGCTTACTTTTTTCCCGAAACAATGTAAAATTTTATATTTCAGGGGGGTAAATGCGGAATAAATTTCCTATTAATTTCAAAGATTTTATCAATTTCTCTTGTGAATTGATTTGATTTGATTGTCGTATTCCCCTTTCAAAATATATATATATTTAGAAAGGATTTTTGTGTTAATTGTAAACATATTAGGTTTACAATTTGACAGTACAATTTGACATTACAATTTGACGTTTGACATTAAAACAGCAAATAGCACGAACTCCTTCAAGCATAAGATCAAAAATTGTTTCATGCAAAACTGAAAAACGAAAACGGAGTTAGCACATACCGCTAATTCTATGCACATACTTTCTTTAAACTTTTAGTAAGATAAACATTTGTTTATTATTTTCCTTTTTACACACCCCTAGAAGGGACCATCACAGAATTAAGGTCCCTTCGACCTTTCTGATGTTATCCCTGCCACTCTAATAAGGGGTTTGTGATCTTTTAAAAATTGTATATATTTATTTTTTCATACTCTAATATTTTAACCTTTAATTTAGACTTTAAAAATTGTAAATTTTAATTGCCAAAATATTACATACATACATAGGTTCGTGTAAATTTGTTATCCAACTACCAATCAATTATCAACAATTCTTAAATATTGTTTAGGACCTTGGAATTTTGCATGGTGACCATAGAGCAATAATAAAAAAGAAGATAAAAGAATTCAAGGCGAATTCGGACGGTAGTTTAAAGGACTCGAAGAGGGATAGTAAGCACAAAGACAAGAAGAGCAAATTTCCTTGGAGAGGAAAGTATAATGTCAGTAGTTGATCAGTTGATAAAATTTGTCAAATATAATGGATCATGTAGCAGGTAATATTCTGATTATATTTTCTGGATGTAAATGTTTATATAACTTTGTCTCGTGAGTACTTTGAAAAATTAAAAAAATTTCCACAAGAAACAAGTTCATTTCCCACAGAATTAGGTCAATTTAATTTATAGGAGCTTTGTGTAGAAACTGTTTAGCATTTTCATGAAGAAACGAAATTTCCCCACTAGAATATAGGACTTTTTACGACCTGGAAATAACATTACTTTTATTTTGATAAGTATGTTTTGATAAGTATTTGAGTCTGAGAATTACGCATAGTGCATGCGTGGTATTTTACGTGGTATTTTATTTCAGCTATCTACATTAGGAGCATTTTGTAGATAGCTGAAGACTCCTTGGCTCTCCTTCGCAGTGGAAAATTAAGGTCTGCACGCAGGCTACATTTCATGCATCATAGGACAAATAAAAATATATGTGTTTCGGGTAACATTGAAAAAATAGTCCTGTTTTTAACCTTTTTTTAATTTTCAACAGAAGTTTTTATCATTTCCTCAACATAAAATTTGTGCTCTCTAATGCTCTGCCACAAATTCCTTGTTTTGTTTTGAAGTAAATACGGAAAGAAGCTTGGTTCGACAGAACCACGTAAATATATGGAGCGAAACGACGAGGACGACAAAACAGACAACTACATTCGTAAATGTGTTTAATTACTGTATATTGGTCACACAGGCTCAAAACTCTATTGAAATATATTTGAATTGTATCTGTGAAGGTCGATGTTTTATTTAAATGATGTTTGAACAGGGGTAAATATTCTTCACAATAATTGATTATATCCCCCAGCAAAGAAAGGTTCTTCCCCGTTTGACTTAACACTTTTCAACGAGAATTCACAAGACATTTCATTTCTTTTCCCATGTGGAATATTGCAATATTGTGAAAATTATTTACCCTCTTGTGTTTAAAATGAACTTTGGGAACGTTGATGGATGTATGATAAATTTGGGTGCAGTCGTGTGCTGAATTCTTGTGAATTCAGCACTGGGAATTCAATTTCTGGTAAACATATGTCATTAATTGACAAATTGAATTGTTTCACAATTTGAAGGATGCTTTGAATTGTCGTGTTAAATTGATGTAGCTTTTTATTGATAGCAATCAGTGATTTTAATATTTTGAATGTAATAGTTAAAAGGGTAGGTAAAAGTAATATTTTTTGTAGAAGTTAAATGAATATACACCGCTTTATTGAGTATGTACAATTTTTATAAGGGTATGTTAGGTTGTATAATGTGACTTTTAGCTGTCGGTTGGCCATACTTTGGAGTTTTTCACATAATACGTACGTACAAATTTAGTCAGTTTTAGAGCCTGTTCATTTGGCGAAAGCGGAACAAAATGTAGACAATTGATTATTTTTTCCGGGAAAACTTTTAACTTATGAGTTGGCCCCTAGACACTAACTCCTTTCTGTAGGCAGTAAGACGATAGAAAATTGCATAAGTAATACTGGGGGGGGGGGGAACTGGATTAGGCCTTTAAACCCTATGCTTTTAAACTTTGTTAACCCTTAAATCCCGAGGGGAGGGGCTACATCCTAATATATGGGTACGGGTATGTGTCGCCGATATGGATGGGTTTGAAGGCAGAAATTCTCTAAACATGGGTATGATTTTTAACAAAAATGCCTTAATGTTTGGCTATATATTTAAAATTGTCCTCTTAACATTAAGTGATTTGGAATGAAACACAACATTGATGTTGGGTATACACGAAAATTTGATTTTTGGGTTTGTAAAATATCAAATGGCCCCCTCCCGTCCGACCGTGGGACATATCATCCCTCTGGGACTTAAATGTTATTTAGTAATGGGCCAGATGGCATTTCTCTGTGTGAATGAGTTAAAGTTGAAAGTTGATTTGAATTGATGCAAAAAGTTATTTAAAGAAGCTTTTTCAAAATTGTATTTTCTCAAGCTTTTTGGTCCTGAATAAGAACACTTTGGGAACTTGCACAAAAGAAGGGTGCTAGTTTTCTGTGTAGAATTGTTCTTGTTGAAAATTTCATTTCATGCGATACTCTACTTATTAATCACTCACATAATTGAATGTTCGTGGAAGTTATTGTGATAAATATTTTTAGTGGTATATCTAGTGAATTTCGTATCCATCATTCATTTAAAATTATTATCCTAAAATGTTGTATAGCTTTTAACTTGCATAGTCTTCTACTGATTTTCACTCCGTGGATTGTGGCCTAAAATTTTATGCAAATTTTTTGCATGGAAATTTCTGGATTTCTGGATATTTTCAAAAGTAAAGCTCATGCTAGAACAACCAGTGTTGGAAATAGACAACAAGATCTTTTTGCTGTTTGTATTATAAATACCAATAGCGTTAATGTACATTTGTTTGCCAGATTTAGCACGGGCTTTAGGAAAAGTAAAGTTTATATTTTGTTACCACTTCAATTTTTCTCATAAAACACGGAATGTAGGACAAGTAGAATGATAAAAGTCAAAGTGGGAACAAAATATAAACTTTACTTCTCCTAAAGCCCATGGATTTAGGCCAAAAATCATAAATTATATTAAGCAACAGCAAATAGATAAATTTTTATGTCATTTAAGTTAATGTCGATTTCAAATTTCCTGTCTCGTGAAACTACCGGGTGACCCAAAAAAAATCATCTCCATTTTCAAGGATGCACCTTGAAATCCGTGAAGCTAAAAATCTCAAATTGTGCCTAAAACGACGTCTGCATGGCAAACTTAGAGTTTGGGAGGTCAGCCAGTCATATGCAACCACATTTACATGTTCAGAACTTGAATTTAAAATTATCTTAATTCGTGAGCTTTGACATTAACTAAAAAAACATTCAGTCCATGTTTTGACATCAAACTCTCCAAGTACAACTTGATATAGAAGCAAGCAGGTTGCTTTAATGTCAAAAAATGGACTGGAAACGAAATGTAGTTTTTTAATCGATTTGAAAGCTCGTGGACAAAGGCTATTTTATTTTCCACTTTTAGCCATGTGAACATGATTGCAGACGACTGGGTGATATCCCAAACTCTAATTTTGCTCTTTGGACATCGTTTTGTATACAATTTGGGATTTTTATTCTCGCGGATTTCAAGCCATAGTCCTGCAAACAGGCATTGTTTTTTTTTGGGTCACCTGTATTTTTGCGATCATTAGTTGTGTTTTCGCAAAATGTTCGCTACGCATACTTTCGTAAGACCAACATCAACAAGCTAAAATATATTCAACAGATGTCGTTACATTATTTTAAAATAAATACAGCAAAGAGTCAGATAAAATAATTTTGTATTGAATTTATCGGTTGATTTGTTTGAATTTTGAAAATAGCTAATCAATTTGCTCTATTTTTGAACTTCTCACAAAACATCTATGCTGTGATTGACGAATTTCAGCTCAAAGGTCAATACAAAATAACGTTATCTTTTACGACAAGCTAATGCAGTAAAAATTCGCCTAAAATCCATATAATACCAGGCAATTTCTAGTTCGGTTTAGGAAAGCTCTCAGGAAAGATGGTAAGCTTCTAAAATTTCAAAATGTTCGGTCAAAATCAAAGTTATTAATTTGATGTTTTTAAAGAGAGATCTTAAATTTTTATCCTATGCTGGGTCATATATGTACCCACAAACACCGATGAAGTAAACCGTCGCCATGAACTAAACCAGGTAAAAAGGCGAATCGAACAAAACAATCTCAATCTTCAACTTCAATTTAATTATCCCGGCCTAATTAAACCGAACCGGTTTACGCCACATTTATACTGGTTTAATTTGCAATGTGAATAAGGATATTATCAACAAATAAAGAAATTTACTGCTTGCTTTTTATGCTTTTCTTGCTTTTCTTGCTTTTCTTGCTTTTCTTGCTTTTCTTGCTTTTCTTGTTTTTCTTGCTTTTCTTGCTTTTCTTGCTTTTCTTGCTTTTCTTTTTGCCCTTCCCAACTTTCGCTTTCTTGGATGCAGACTTCTTCTTAGCTTTTTTAATGTTCTTCTTCTTTGCGTGTTTTTTCGCTGCCTTTTTCTTCTTGTTTATCTCCTTTGCCTGTTTCTTGGGATTTGGAACGACTGGTGGATTTGGATCGGGCTCTTGTGGAGCTGGCGTGGGTGGTGGCTGCGTTGTGTCGGGTTCGGTTTCAGGCTCAGTCGGAGGAGCAGTTTTAGGTTGTGGTGCTGGGGTAGTCTCAGCAGGAGGTGGAGGTGCTTGTGTGGTGTCGACTGGAGCAGGAGCGGGAGCCGGTGCGGGTGTCGTGTTGTATTCTGGTTGTGGTGGGGCTGGTTGCGGTGGGGCTGGTTGCGGTGGACCTGGGGGAGGTTGAGGAAGGGGGTACTGTGGTGGAGGTACTGGAGCTGCTGAGACTCCCCTTGGGGCACAACAAATGAAGTTGTCATCATTGGGACATGTTCCATCAACTTCATCAAAACCAGCTCCAACATTTTCACATGACTGTTGAATGCCGATGCAGAAAGTGTCGGGGCCAGCACATGTTGATCTGCAGCATTTTCTTGGGTTGCACACTCCTTTGTCTTCTACTTCTTCGGTGCCAGTATTGCAAGTGTTGGCACAACCAGATAACGCATCAAGCGGATCACATGTCTTTGAGATAACAATTCCTACGGTTTACAAAAGTATTAACATTTATGAATACTCCAGTGTTGCTGAATAAATTGTTTTACAGTTTTTAATAACATGTTTATTTATTGATGTGAACCTTCAATTTCATCTTTTACGCCAGAATTCATTTCCAGAAAAGAATAAGAAAATCATATTAATAAATGTTTATTTTTGCAGTAAGTAGCATACGATAACCAATTCGATAAAACGTTACACGTTACTAGACGTTAAACGTTACATTTCACGTTAAACGTCACACTCGTGTTATATGTTACACTTCGCGTTTTTATCAATGAACCACGTGACTTTTCCAGGGTTGAACGACTCATCATTAGGCTATATCAATTTTGATTTATTCATTACCGTTTACTTACCAATCAATAACGATAATATGAATGTTCTTGTGAGTAATTGTTCCATTGCGATACCTGAAACGAAAAAACGTTTTTCAGACGTCTGTTAAGCAAGAAATATCGGTTTTTGGTCAATTGAACGGTAAGATAAATCAAAAATCAGCTTCCAAGCTTTTAGCGACAAAAACTGATGGGACGTGTAATTTCGTCAAATATGGTTTTCATCAAATGTCACAAATGATATTGTAGAATTTTATCAAGAGTTTATGTCTGACTACTTGTGAATTACGCGGAATGGTATTGATAACACCCTATTTTTTCCGTCCCAAGTGTACTAGAAAATCATTTAATTCAATGATGTTGACTTTGTTTTGAAAATAAGAAGAAGATATTTTTGGAAAAGCTACTGGCATAATTTGTTTGAGCATTTGTGTTTTTGCTTTTTTAATTTTGGGCTTCTTGGTTTAAGGTTTAACTTTATTTCAAAATTTTTATTGAACAATTGAACACTTCCCGAACACTTGCACGGTTACACTTTATGACAACGTTCAGGCCGTTATTAGGCCTAAATTTAGGAACATAGGAAGAATATGCCTGAGGCTGAAAGACTGAAAAGACTCAAAATATGTTCATCATTAAAACTTAGTCTCGCTTGCTATATTCAAACTTTAGATCACAGAAGAACATAATTAAAATATCTTCAGGCTGAAATCGCTGGAAAAAAAGGACGCTTGAGTCGAGGCTCTTTTAACTTTTAACGCGAAAATATTTGAAATGTAATTTATTTCAGGTCTGTTCCTTGAGACGCAAGTATCAGATTTAGATTATATTAAATGTAAAGCAAGTAACATTTTAAAAGCATTATATTTCTTTGTTAAAGACTCGAGTGGATTATATTGCAACAAATATATAAAATATGCGTGCCCCCAAACTTACTATATGTGTAGCACCTGTTAGTTGATAACAAACAGTTAAACATATTTACAAATCGCAGAAATGCTTTCAATATAATTCAAAGACTTACTTACAAAGACCCAACTTACTTTTCGATTTTTCAGTGAATATTGATGTCTTTGGTATTTAGTCACACAAATAACAACATTTTCTTTTACACGCCCTAAAAACTTAGTTTGTTCGAACGAGTCTACAATCGACAAATATATTTACAAGCTCGGGATTAAAGATGAAATGTTCCAGATTATCTTCTGGTAACTCGAGCAGGTAAAGGCATACGGTTCAACGGATTACATTAATTGAAATTTGCATCTAAACAGGTATAAGTTTACTAATTGAATTACTGTCAATGCGCTGTGTTAATTTCCTCACGATCAGTATCATGTGACCGTTTTGTTTATAAATTGTAATCGTAAAGACGAATAAATGTCAGGTTGACCAAAAAAATGTCTCGCGTTTGCGAAGCTTCTAGCTACAGAGTATAGCTTTAATTTTAATAGCTTTAATTTTTCTTGACGTCAATGTGAGAAGCTTCTTCTCAAAGTTCGGTACTTGTTTTGCCAAGATACACCAAGTATTCTCTGAACAACGAGGAAAGCCACCATGATGCCTTTTCAAAACCACAATTTAAAGTGCTTATGCAACCAAATTTTCGAACTCGATTTTATTGTATTTTATGAAAATTTGACATTTTCTGACAAGAATGGTAGTAAGTTTATCACATTGTGATATCT